>VDFB02281492.1:699053580-699102502 GCA_007258455.2 Sequoia sempervirens | reverse complement strand
TTAGAGACTTCCAAGGGTCCGTCAATTGGTATTGTAAATTCTGCCCTAGCAGAAATAGCATCTAAAGAAAAATTCTCTCCTATAGCTGGAAGTGTGGTTACCTCTACAATTCGTTCCTCAGTTATAGCTACTATTAAACCCCATACTATAGCCTCTCCTTCAGAAAGGGTTCTTAAAAATTTGCCTACGACTTCCTCATTAAAAATTTGTCTACGACTTCCTCATTGTAAGTATTTAACCTCAAAAAGTAGTTCAACCAACCACAGAGGCTAAATGCTTGAACTATTTGAGGATTCTGCATCAATATCTCATGAGCTACAAGCTCATGTCTTACCAGTTGACCACCCATATTCACAATTGTCTCACCTGAAACTTAAACTCTTTTATGAACTTTTTACTTTTCTGCTCTGCTTTTTCTGCCATGTCATCACTTTCTCTTCTTTTCCAAGAATGAACTTAAAATATTTTTGCATGTAATAATTGTTATAACTACTTAAACAAGTATTTTTAATTGTGATTTAAGGTGAAACATGCAGTCATACTTTAGAAAGTACAAGAAAATAATAAAGAAACATATCTGAACAGTTGTGACAACAGTGTAAGTGAAATAGATTATCCCACCCCCTACTTAAAATATGACATGTTTCCACACATGTACTAAAGAATAGGTGGAGATCAAGCAATACTGACTGATATAGATAGTAGTAAATGAATAAAATGAAATAAATCAATGATGCGACAACAAAAGATATCGCGTACCTTTCAATTAATGCTCGTATGTGCTGAGAAAGATGATGGCTTCAATATGATATGACAGTTGGGAATGAAATCATAATTAAGGGTGGTGCGGATGAATGAGGTGGATGAGTGATGTGGATGGATGAGATGCACAGATGGAACAAATGGATGGAATGCAAGATAAAGAAGTGAGATGTGGTGATGAGTAGGAACAAAGAAAAAGGGTTTCCTTAAAAGGAAACCTTTATTATGAGCATGCATTTAAAACATTATGGTGAAGCTGTAGGAGAAAGGCTAAAGCCTTTTACTGTAGGAAGATTAATGGTAGGATCCTGAACAAACTGTTGCATGAATTCTTCTTTTGAGACTGGCTTACCATACAACTAAAGATGGTGTCCATTAACCAGTAGCTTGAATCAAACATGATCAATTGTGACTAATTGAACTGAACCATTATCAAATACATGTTCTATTTCATATAGGCCAAGCCATCGGGTTGTGAGTTTACCTTGATTTTCTTTATACCTGAAGTCATAGAGCAGCGCCCAGTCACCAGTAAAGAATTACTTTGTTTTGATATGTTGGTCATGCTACTTTTTCCTTTCCTGCTGTATGATTTCACTATGCTACAAGGCATTCCTTTGGAGCTCATCTAGAGCATTAAGCTGCATGACTCTGTCCTTTTGTGCATTTGTTAAATCCATGTCCATCTCTAATGTTGTTCTTAGAGTCTTATGTTTGAATTCTATTAGCATCACAGCCATTTTACCACACACCATTTCAAAAGATGTATATCCTATAGCAGTCTTCCAAGTAGTACGGTAGGCCAATATAGCTTCTGGTAATTGTGCGGCCCAGTCCTTCCTATGCAAATCTATAGTTTTAGTCAAAATGGCCTCTATGTCCCTATTGGTGACCTCAACCTAGCCATTGGCCTGGGGGTGATAAGGAGTTGATTTCATGTGCCTTATATTGTATTCATTTACTAAGGCTGTGATAAGTGTAGAAGTGAATTGTGCTCGTTGATCTGTCACTATTTCCCTAGGGACACCAAACTTGGTGAATATAACTTCATAGAGGAATTTAGCTACTTTATTATCCCTAGCATGTTTCATATGTTTAGCCTCAACCCATTTTGTCACATAATCTATGCATACAAGGATGTAGGACTTACCATTGGAAGGCGGATCAATTGGTCCCACAAAATCCAATCCCCATTTATCAAAGGGTGTAACAACAACTTGTGGAAATAGAGACATCTCATCAGATCGAGTTGGTCTTCCCATCATTTGGTATTTGTCACATCTCCTGGTATATTTGGCTGCATCTATATGTAGAGTTGGCCAATAGTATCCAGTATTTAAAATTTTCATTGCTATTCTTTTGGCAGCAAAATGTCCACCACATGGCTCATCATGGCTTGCATGTAATATATCATGAATGTCCTCTTGTACACATCTCTTCATAACTTGATCTAGCCCTGTATAAAACATGCAATCTGTAATCCAAGAAAAGTTAAAGCTTTTCTCTGCTAATAACCTTTTTTCCTTAGGGGAGAATTAAGGAGTTCTTCCTATGGCTAGATAATTTGCTATATCTGCATACCATGGTTGAATAACCTTGATTGCAAATAGGTGTTCATCAGGAAAGGAGTCTTCAATAAGTGCAGAGTCATCTTACCTTTGAATTCTAGAAAGGAAATCAGCAACCACATTGGCTTTACCTGGTTTGTCCACAATTGTAATGTCAAATTCCTGCATCAGCAATAACCATCTGGCCAGTCTCTAGGATATTGAACTTTTGTTCATGAGATACCAGATTGCTGAATGATTAGTGTGGAAAAATATCTGATATCCAGTGATTTAATGCCTAAATTTATTGAGGGCATAGATGATTTCCAACATTTCTTTTTCTGTAATATTGTAGTTGAATTCAGCCCCTTGCAGATTTTTGCTTATATACTAGTAGAGTGCATGTTCTGTTGATCCATCCTTCTGCCCTAACACTACTCTAATTGCATAATCTGATGCATCAGTATGAATATGAAATGGAAGTGACCAATTAGTTCCTTTTAGAATAGGTGCCTTTGTGAGGGTGACTTTTAAAGCAAGGAATGCTTTTTCACATTCCTCAGTCCAAGAAAAATCTGCATCTTTCTTCAGCAGACTGTATAAAGGGCCTGTTGTTTGGCGGAAGTCCTTGATGAATCTTCTATAGTATCCAGCATGGCTAAGAAAGCTCCTTACTTTTTTCTACTTGGCAAGAAAGGGGAGATTAGAGATGACCTCAATCTTAGCAGGATCAGCCTGTATTCCTACAGCAGAAATATGGTGACTAAGTACTATTCCCTCCTGCGTCATCATGAAGCACTTTTGACTATTTAGTGATAGGTTGTGATCTTCACATCTCTATAGTACTCTCTCCAAGTTGGATTGAGCTTCCCCAAATGTTGTACCATAAGTAGTAAAGTCATCCATGTATATTTCCATGCAATCATAGGAGATGTCTGAGAAGATACTTATGACTGCCCTTTGAAAAGTTGCAAGTGTATTATAGAGACCAAAAGGAAAAATTGAATAGGAAAACATTCCCCAAGGGCATGTAAAAGTAGTCTTTTCTTGATCCTCAGGAGCAATCTTGATTTGATTGTACCCACTAAATCCATCTAAGAATGAGTACTTTTTCCTAGGTATATTATCTAGAACTTGATCAATGAATGGAAGAGGAAAATAATCTTTCTTTGTTGCCAAATTGAGCTCTCTATAATCTACACATACCCTCCATTTTCCTTCTTTCTTAGGAATAATAACCAATGGGGAAACCCACTGACTATCCGAGATTGGGTAGATAAAGCCAGCTATTAACAATTTCTCTCAAAGCTAGATTGATTCTTCTTTGAGGCTACTTGATAGGTCTAAACTCACTGTTAATGTATATGCGATGTGTATAGAGTTTTGGGTCTAAACCCCTCATGTCATCATATTCCCAAGCAAAAGCTGACTTATGACTGGCAATCATTTTGATCATAGATTCTTGTTGTTGACTGGTGAGGTTTTTATTAATGCACAAGGTTTTTCCTGTAGCTACCTAAACTTGGGAGGTTAAATCTACTATAGATACTTTAGAAAAAAATGGCATGTCTACCTCATGGGGTAGCAAGGTGTGTAAGCAATTTGTTGTTGCAGGATAATGAGCTGATGTAGATGGAAGAAGAATAGTCTGCAAGGAACATGGAATTTTTTCACAATGAAAGTATTCAGTACCATAGTTATTTAGCAGGATATTGGATAGTATATCTTCTTCTTCTTGTTGTGCAATGAAAGGCTCTCTGGTAATCATCATTAAATTGGCCACGAAGTTCACTTCCTCCTCTCCTCCCAAATATGGCCAAACAACCTCTCTAGACTCAAGTTGGGGCAGGGCTGGAGAATAGAGTGTAAGCTTCTTTGTGCTATACCCAACAGATATTGTCATGTTACCTAACCTACAACCAATGTAAGCATCAACAGTAGCCAACCAAGGCCTTCCTAGTATGACAGGGTATCCCCCAAATGATGCCTTTGGAGATAAGACTATAAAATCGATAGGGTACTCCTAGGAATCCAAGGTGACTACCAGGTCTTCAACTACCCCATCAGGTTTGACAGTTGAGCTATCAACAAGTTGTAATATTGTAGGTGTAGTTCTTACATTTGAAATATTAAGTTTTATAACTAGATCCTTTGTTATGACATTGATAATTGTACCAAGATCTACTAAAGCATTCTTAATTTGCAACCCATTAACATTGATCTCCACAACAGGGCTTCCTAGATCTAAATTTTCTAGGATGCTAAGCTTCTCTAGCATTAAGTTAAAGAGTTGGCCTATGACATGGACAATTTGAGGGTCTTTCTTTTTCCTCCCCGGTTTCTTCAAACATGCCTCCTTGATGGCCTTACTATAAATAGGTACTTCTTTGATTACTTGAAACAAGGGAATTTTCACACATATATGCTTTACCTGGTCAAGGATGTCAAAGGTAGGTTCCTCTTATTTTTTAACATTTTCACCTTCCAAACTTTATGGAAAAGGAGGGGACACTTTAGCAGATGCCTTAGGTAATGATGGAATCTGAATCTAAACTAGCTCATTTGGTTGGGCTTGGTCATTGGTATCTTCTTCATGGTTAGTCTCCTCAGATGGAAATTCTAAGATTATGGGAGGAGATGATGTGGGTAGCACAGTTCCTGAACGTAAATTAATATTATTCAAGTTAAGAGCATAGGCAGGCTAATGGTTAGGATCAGTAAAATAGACTTGCTACTGCTACTGCTTATTCTTAGGATTTGGCAATGGTTGAGTAGGCATAGGCATTTGTTTTGGAGGGCCACTATTTGCTACAGGTACTATAGGAGGTGGCATGAGGGCCTACGATTGTGGTTGTTGAGGATACAGGAAGGTAGGGGATTGGCTCTACCACTGCGGACTTCTCCATTGAGGGTTCTACTACTAGTTACCTAGGAGTGGAGTCCATTGTCCTTGTGGCTGCTGCCAACCTCCTTGAGGAGATTTCCATTGAGGATTCTAATAGCTAGGCTAGTGAGGTTGAGTATTATTCCAAGGTTGTGATGGGCCATATGTAGGTTGCCACTGGTTATTGTAATTAGAATAAGGATTACCAAAAGTTAAAGGATCTTGAGCCATACCTTGTCATTGAGCCCATGGTCACCTTTGTGCAATGAAGAATACTTGGTCATCATCACTTTCTACCACCTTAAAGTCAATAGGTAGCTGCGTAGCCTCCAATTTATCCACCATCTTGCATCTGCAGTCACGTTTCTTCTGTCTGCAATGTGGACAGAACTCAGCCAAGATTGCTTCAGCTTCTTCATGTTTCTTTTGAGCTTGCATAGTATTCAACTGTGTAGCCATGTTGTTTATGATATCTTACTTGAAATCTGACAACAAATTTGTGATCTCCATCCATGAAACTCCATTAGTAGAGGACTTTCCCACTGTGTCTTGATGACCTCTACCCTTCTTAACAATTGCTTGAGAGTAGTTGAGACATATTTTCTTGATATCATTCCAAGGCAGTTGGGTTATATCACCTCCTCCCATCAGGTTTAGGGTGTCTATACAGGTATCACCAATTCCCCTTAGAAAAAGTAGTTTCTGAGATTCTTCGTTGAGAGTATGGTTTGAATTCTTTTTTAGAGAAAACAAGAATCTTGAGATATAGTCTTCCAGGCTTTCATCCTCTTTTTGTTGAATTCTAAATATATCGTCTCCCTTACTACCACTCTTACAATATTCCTTATATTTCTCAAGGAATTTTATTTGCATGGCTACCCAACTATCAACAACACCTTTTCCCAAACTCATGAACCATCTAAGGGCTCCTTCCTTCAAAGTGGAAGGAAAAAACATCAGCCTATGAGCATTTGAAGTGTAATCGTAGCTGTGACAGAGGATATCAAACTCAAACAAGAAAGTTTCTGGGTCCTTCGTAACTAGGCCATAGAACTTGGGAAGTAATCAAGAAGGAATATTTTTAAGGTTATCAGTATCTTGCTGGGAAACAATGGGAAACTCAAAAGTAAGAGGTGGATTAGGTAGATTATGTGCCATATTTGCTTGCTATAGTATCAGAGCAAATGGATTTTCCTCAGGTTCTTTGTCATTTGGGTGCTATAGTATCAGAGTTTTTCCTCTTCTTCTGGATGGAACATAGCAATAGCGCGTCTCTTCTTCTATGTATGCAATAGAATGAATGGTGAATTGAAGGATTTTGAAATTTCTTGAATAACAAACTAAACTACTACTAAAAATGACTTCTAACAGGTTCTTAGCTTGACACCATCCCTGGCAACGGTGCCAAAAATGGTCATGCCCACAAAAGGATATGAAAATCATGACAAAACCTATCCTGGGAATTGGACATTCCAGCAGGCAACTAATATCTTTTAATGGTCCTTCATTTACTTGTCAAACTAGGGAACGTATACTTGAAATGGAGCGGCACTATATGTGCACTAAGAACTAGTTTCAGTAACAACTTAACGGAAATAAATACTTGGAAAGAATTCTACCTACATTACAAGAAGGTAATGCAAAGTTCTCTAAAATCAATCATAATTTAACCAAAGCAGAAATCATAATAGTTATGACTAAGAAACAAACTATGAACTAGCCTTATGCTATGGGAACAGACACAGGGATGGATTCCCAATGCTGCAGGAACAATATAAGACTGAGTTTGCATAGAAACTTCAAAGATGAAATCTAACCTATGATCAACAGAAAAATGAATGACTAACTAACTAACTATAGATACTTACTAAGTGGGCCCCCTTAGCAAGCATCAACTAATTACACAAGTACTGAACTCAGAACTTCATCAAATTTTATTCATAAACTCAGAATGGTGTACATTGTTTTGTTCATATGAAAACTAATAGAAAAATCTATCTCCTCTCATATAGACTTTGCTTTTTATTATCATAATAACTTTTACATGATATCCTTTCTATCTCACTATGTTTGCTCACTCGCGCAAGAGGAACACTTATTTAAATTAGGAAAACAACTAACTAACTAACCCAAATAGAGAAAGACATGGATATAAATGCATCCAAGAATCGACGAACAAACTAAATAAATGAACTTATCCAGTCAACACAATTCAAAGAGAATTCAGCATTCCACTCTTTGAAAATTAATTGACATTAAATTCCTTCCCAATAAATTTGGTCAAAAAGTTTTTGCTAGAATAACTTCCTCAAAGTCATGCAGGAAATAGACTTTACTACAAGGCCAAGATCAGTTGAAAATTAATTGACATTAAATTCCTTCCCAATAATTTTGGTCAAATTTTTTTTGCTAGAATAACTTGCTCGAAGTCATGTAGGAAATAGACTTTACTACAAGGCCAAGATCAGCTGTGCTTGACTCGATCATACTTTCTTCAACAACCTGTGAAACACAAGGCAATAGAAGTGAACAAAAACATGCACAACAACATACACAATATTCATTTATTAATCACATGTCAAATTTACTTCATCATTGAAAAACTACTTGCATTATACCAGTCATTTGGAAAGTCAATTAGGGTAATAAATATAGACATATCAACATGATAGGCTGCATGAATATAAAAGTGTATTTCTACAAGATATCCCCCAATAAAAGGTTTCTAAAGAGTTTAAACAACCATGAACAACAAAAGCAAGGGTATTAAAAGCACACCATGATACTCAAATTATGAGCATACTTTGGGCTCATCATTGATCCTAAGAGACTTAGAGAGACTTTGTTTACTAGGCCAAGATATTGAAGAACAAGCTTTTCTCTAAGAGTAATTCAAAATAAAATAAACCAATGTTTGTATGAAAACCATATGACCAAAAGATATTAAGCACATGTGTGGGGTCCTATTTGTTATCTTTGCTTAATAGTTTCTTTTTACCACAAGCACACTCTTGATTAGGTTTTCAACTGAATGTCTAATTTCCTAATTCCCTTTCATCCCACAAAGTGCATTATGTGGAAATTGAGGAAATCAAGGGAAAGATTGCCTAAAGTTGACTTTAGTAGAAGCAAATTGAGATGAAATCCAAATGTTTAGATTCCTCTAAGGACACAAATCCCAAGGGAAAGCAATAACATGTGAATTTTTTCAAGGATATTTGCCTCTCCTAAAGGGTTTGCAATTTTGATGATTCATTGAATGTTGGTTTTCAATGTTTTCGATTAAAGCGCTGTGTTTTCAAACTAACTCACAAGCAATATAACATCCTAGCTCAATTGGTACATTTTTCTTAGTGGGCTTGCCTCATTGCCCTTCGTAATAGAAGAGATGATTTTACATGCAACCAAGGATAAAATATAAAGGTATGTTAAGAATGAAGCCTTAACCTCTATATTTCAACCAAGATTGGATATGGCAAGTAACTTCTTGGAATCTAAGTTCCAATAAACCACTTTGATAAACTTGTTGGATGGACTGGATGGCTAATACAAAAAAGGTTCTTAATGACACAACATCGGGGACATGGCACCTTGTGAGCATCGAGCAAGCCAATAAAGGCTTTAATAAATCCTACTAGGGGCTCTTATACATTTTACGGTAGTGCCTCATTCTGAAAGACACTATACAACTAAGGCCTACATACCAGGAGGACTTGATAGTTTAGTCTTATCCATTTGTATACTGATCTAAATGAAAAACCAGTTGGAGTCGCCTTCGAGTTCTCCTTTTCGATGTGTCTCTTAGGTAGGCCCCTCTAAAGGTAAACAATAGCGAGCAAGCACATCTATAATTTGATCAACCTTCATTTAGAAACAAAGGGAGAACACAGGCGATATACCTAACTCACACTCGCAAATTATTTTGTTCAATTTTAATCTCAAATTGAAAATGTGGAGGCAATATTTTATGCAACTTAATGTCACCAAAAAAGACTTTTGATTCTCAAGATCACCGTGAGGCACGAGAGAATCCCATACGTCTTTTTAAGAGAAATTACTTTGCAAAGAAGATTACAAAAACACAAAAGCACTTGTTCATTTTAAGCCTCAAAGCAATGATGAATTTGTTTTAAAGCACCAAGATGAAGTGTGAATTTTCTTGTCCAATTTTAGCCCAAATTGAAATCTAGTAGGTGTCTAAGGTTCAATTTTACCCTTTACAACAAAAAATTGAAGTGTTCTTTTTAAGAGCCCAAAAAGAGATGAATTGATCTGAAACAGAAAACTAAAGCGTAAATGGAAGCTCCTTAAAGCATTTAAAAATGCTTTGTCAATTTTAGTTTTGATGTTCAATTCTCTTGACACGAATCTCGCTTTGCTTCTGCTTGATTCCTACGTTCGATTCTTATGTTGACTTTCACCTATAAAAGATTTACAAACAAGAGTTGAATTTCCATATTTGGTATATAAAAGTCATAGAAGATCAATTGACTTCAAAATCTCCCTATCTAATATATAAAAGTCATAAAAGATCAATTGATTTCAAAATTTCCTTACTTAATATACAAAATTTGTACCCCTAACAAAATATTTTAAAATAAAAAAGTATCAACCATGTAGAAAATCAAACTAGCATTAAGTAAATAAGAGTATGCCTTTGCTTAAAGCCATTTAATGCTTCCTCTTTGAAAGCTGTCATTGTCAAAAATTTAGTTTGACTTTGATCGATATTTCACAGCATCCCTTCAACTTACTCAACCATTATTGTTGCCGACCAGCCAATGAAGGATCTCGTATAGCCTGCAAACAATGGTAAATCACTCTCTCAGCTCCCTTCTTCCATTGTCACCCCTTCAACCTCTCTCCAAATAAATGTCGACCAAGCAGTGAGAAGAATGTCTCAACCACTCTATCTTGGGAAGATGCCTCAATCAAGGAACTAGGCTGTTTGACAAGATGTCTCAGACAATAAGCATGGCAAGGGGACTAGTTGCAGACTTTTGACATAAAGAGAGCAATGTAGCCCAAAGTAGATCCATAGAAAGTTTTCAACATTAATAAGTTTCACCTGTATTACCGAAAAGGAACTTTATATACAACTACAAACAAAGAGCTTCAAAACGTTAATATGCATGTGTTTTCTTTGCCTCTATATATCTGTTAGTCATAAACTGTTGGAAATTTAATAGTAGTCATTCAATAATGCATTAAATTCTAGATAAGATGCATGAACTTATTCGCATAATCACTTGAAAGATATTTGAAAAACCCAACTACCACCCATGTCATCACTACTTTGTCAGAGACAAAAAGAGGAATATGATATTTGCTCTTGGTGGCCACCAATTTACTCTAATTTGCAAAAAGACTCTGGATAAAATGTAGACAAAGCACTGAAGAAATAATAGGTACGAGTATCTTTAGTTTTGTTGAGACTTAATCAAGCAAAGCTAAGTTCTACAACTTATGCACAATATTCACACTACCTAATTAGCTTTGAACAAAAGTGTATGAGGCAACCTTTCAAATCATGATTAAATGATCTATGTTTTGGACAACATGGTCATTGTCATTGGCGGATTCACTCCACTTTGTCCTACAATTCTTCTCTAATGCTAGATAGGTAGAGTGTTACTTGAGGGATAGCGTGGATAATTTAATCTCTTGACCGCAAAATATTAGTGTAGCAGGTGACTAAGCAGTTCTAAATGCTTAGTTCAAGGACGTATTATTTTGCTTCTTATGCGTTGGACGTTGCAATCATTGTGGGCCATGAGACCATGCCTTTCTGTTAATTAGTTCATGTGCCTTGTTTATGTTGCCATTGCGGGCCAAAGGGCTGAGGATTTTACTTTTACACCTGCCACTTGGATTAGCTTGAAAGATAAAACAACAATGAAAAACTAAAATCTATTCACTGGTTTACAAAATGCTCAAATGAACAACACTATCTCTATTTTATTTTTCTTGACTTAAAGTTATAGTTAGCAATTTCTCATCACTTTCTTTTTTTATTCAATGCATCTTGAGAATTTTGAGGGGTAACTTTGCTTGGTGCGCCAATGTGAAAGATAAAATCTATGCATAGTGCTCCCAGGGACATTTTCTAGTTATTGATATCGGATCTAGATACAGAAGGCCAATAATTGCTTCTTAACGTAGCTGCCAAACAACACTTTCATTGGACTTATAAAGAACCCTCCTTATGACTTATGGAATCAGCGATTTACATGCTCTATAGCCTTTTACCAGCATGCTCCTTTGGCTAAATTAGCAATGTACGTGTTCATGGATGACTGTCCAGATCAACAGAGCTTTCCTCAAACATTCAAAGATCTGATGGGCCGCTACACATATAATATGGGTGTGAAATCTTTCCCTATCATGGACACTATAGGAAGATCCCTACACATGTAATAGTATTTTTCCAATAAAGAATGAATGAAGGAGTTAGTTTCCACAAAGAACAGAAAAGAAAAAGACCAATCTCAGAGCTTTGCAATACGTGAGCATTTTCTAGAAAACATTTGAAGCATTTCCACCATTAATGAATAATGGGCATAAATGAGGCAAAGGCTATGGATCTTAAAGTAAGGTGAGTTTTCTTAAGTGAAATGAAAAAAAATATGAGTCAAAGACTTGACTAATTTCTTCAGTGGCATACTTCAAAGCAATGGAATAAAGTGATTTGCACCATATTAGACTTTAATAGCTACGACCATTACCAAGCTATAGTAAATTCAAATATCAACAAAAACAACTATCCCTTTTCTTTTCTTTTACCTTGGTTTGAACCTCTTGCAAGTCAGATTTAAACCACAATAGATTTAGACCATTCAGTCTAAAAATTCGCAGAGACTCAAAAATTGCAGAACATCGCAAGATTATTCTAGAACTAAAATTCTTATTTCATGTGATAGAAAATAGAGTGAATTAACAATGTTCAGATACAAACAAAAATACAAATGAAATGCATTAGTTCTTCCCTCCTTCTAGCGCCATCTGTAGGAACCTCAAATCTGCAATAACTCACAAACAAAATCCATTAGCATTGTTAGTAAACTAAAACAAACAAAGATTCCTTATAAGATTCATCTAATCACAAGAATAATGCAAAAGAAGCAAGCAAAACATAGAAAAAATCATTCGAATAATCAAACTAGCATCCTATAGTGGATTGGTGCTTCTATGGAAATAAGCCCTTTCCCAATCCTTGATTAAACCCTATGATGAAAATGCTACGAAGAATGATATGGATGAGCAAAATTAGTTCTCAAGGAGAGTGACTTTGCATATGATTTGAGGATGAAATTGTGGAGGATTTTCTTGAGGATGAAGACTCTATTTAAAGATTTTCAAATGCTAAGAGTGCCAAACATGGAGGATGTGGGACTAAGATTGGACAAATGAGAGGAAGACACTTGTCAAGTGGTAAGTGGTTGATGCATGTGCAAAATTTGGGAAGTGTGCCCATGAGAGCGAGTTTCAAATTCAATTTTTGCAATAAATTTTGAGAGGGGGACAAGAAAATGAGCAATAAATGCAGTGTTGGAGGGACAAGTCAACTTGTCATATTTTTCAAACTTGAGAGAATATTCTCCATAAATGCCATGCTGAGTGAAAATGAGGGTTTTAATAAATCAACAAATTGATTTATTTGTGCAAGTGAAGATATCTAGAGGATTTGACATGCATTAGATTAGATTTAATCAAGATTAATTAGCTAGGATGATGATTAGGATGCTTTTAATTTTATGACTTAAATACTTGATTTATTTAAATCAGAAAAGGATGGAAAATGAGTTGGAGATTTAATTAAATAAAGTCCTGATTTATTTGATGAATAGAATATGATTATGCATGATGTAAATTTGACATGTCTACAATTTCATAATGGAAGATAAATATCGGTATGAGCGAGGTAAAATATTTTATGGTGGCAACAAAAATTCACCAATCAATCTAAAACAAAAAATAATTTGTTAATATAAAGAATATTAATGGTACATATTTCATCCTTTATTTACTAGTGATGAACTAACAACAGTTAAAATAGATGAAAAAAGATGACATATATGACATACCTTAACATCTGTGAGATTGCTATGTTTGATAAACCATTCATAACCTTCAAGTTCAACAACAAAAATATAGTTGAGAGAAGAGTTGTTTGGGAGCCTTCATAAAGGGGCTCGTATGCCTTCTCAAGTATGTACATGTAAATCATGAACATCATCAAAGTCATCTTGATCATCATGATCAGCTCTGCCACTAAATGTGTCATGGATCAATGTATTTGTACCATCATCTTCAACTATGTTTTCTAGCGCATGATCATCTTCTTCTAGAGGATCATTAACTTCATCTTTGATATTCACAACTCCATGTTCATCCTCTTGCAAAACCACATTCTTCGGGATTTGTTAATCCATATCATCTACCCTTAGGAACCCAACCTTTATAATAATGATAGACACAAATAAACCATGATCATAATCAAGTGATTATATATATTTATATATAAAATGTTAAAACGATATAAATATTTACAAATTCAATCAATATAAACACATATAATGAACAACTTATCAATGGATGATAATCATGCCCCCCTTCAACGTGACCATGTTGCCTACAATGTTTCTTATTTGTTGTGATTAAAATCCATCTCGTCTTTAAGCCCTTGCAATTATTGCAAGGACAATAACATTTCCTATCACCCTTTCTTTTCAATCTAGCCCACAATCTATCAAGTGTCTCTTCATTTTGTTTTGGACTAATATTATCTGACATGATTTTTCTTTACCAAGATTGACTATTTAGATCTTCAAAAAATATCAAAATCACACTCCAATAATTTTTACTCATAGACAGGTAACAAAATCTAATAATTCTAATATTTTACACCAAAAAAATTTGGCATGCAACCACCCCTGCAAAGAGAAGATAGTCTGAAGTTAATGACCCCAAAAAACACTTTAAAATACTAATTCCAAAACTTATTAAATTATGATTTTACTATGATTTCCAACCATTAAGACTCCTAAAATTAGAATATTGAACTTGATCGCAAACTTCCTACAATGATGGAGGTAGCGAGCTAGTAAGAGCAAGTGAGCCATTCCTAAGGAGCAACAAGTCAGAATCATCATTAATAATATCAATACAGATTTATCCTTTTAGTTAAAGATGCAATGTGTCACTTCTTATGACAAGCTTATCCCTAGGGCCCTCAACATTGAGAGAGCCCTAATTGCACAAGGAAGCACACACTAGTAGAATTTGGAAAATAAATGACTAGGTGACAAAAAAATTTAGTCACAACAACTAAAAATGACTAAATTTTGCTCATTTTTTGCAACACAGCTATAAATGAGTAAATAAATTACTACTTTGGTTTTTGATTAAAAATTATTTAGTCACACAAATAAAAATGACTAAATAGTTAGTCATTTATTTAGTCACCATCCATTTGAATAAATCATTTAAGGAATCAAGAATATAGCCCACCAAAATACTCTAAAAATTTAATAAACATACCCTAAATTTTTTGTCAAAATATTATTTTCAAGCGTAGCCCACTAGAATGGAGTTTTCATTTTAATAAACATACTCTAAAACCTTCATCAAAACATTATTTTCAAGTATAGACTGCCAAAATGGAGAAGTGTTTATGTAAAGAATGACAGAGAACAGTGAGGAGATGTGCGTGAAAAGAGGCATAGGATTCATTGCTTCTTATCTCATTCCTTCTCTACTCAAAAAATCTTACATTGTTCCCCCTACTATTTGTCATCTAGGTATTTACTTGACATATATTTTCATAATCTCAAATTCCTTCAGAGCTTTTCAAGTATCAATGTATCATATATAGGGTTTAGAATGATTTCTTTTAATTAAAAAAATAAATAAATGATGTATTTCCTTGTAATTAGATAATGTGGAGATCTCCTAAATCTTCCCTAGCACACTATCCTCTTTGGAACTGTATTCATTACTCCAACTACTAGGGTTTTGCATGTGATATCTTTAATATCTTCATGACCATGGATTTTAAATAGATCTTAGTCTTTGGTTTAATCCTTTTCATGGTGACCATTGAGTTCCATAATCCACCTTTAGTTTCTTCTAAGAACAATGTCTTAAGCTAGACTGCATAGTATGCATATAAAGCATGTAGTCTATGAGACTCCATCCTTGTTGGGATTTTTGGGTAGGAATTATTTATGTGATTGCATGTGCATAGTGTGATATCTGGTACTATTTTATTTTATGTATCATTATGTTCATTCCTCTATTTGTACCTTCATTCTTCTATATATTGTATGAGTTCATCTTCTTCTTTTGTCTTTTTTCTTTTTTTAGGGATGACACAAGGCGTCAAGTCATTTAGGTATTTTCCATATTGAACAAAACAAATTTTTCTTTGTTTTCACTCTTTGTGTGTCATTCTTCCTATTCCATGAATTATTTGGGAAATTATGACATTTTTGAGATCTATAATATTATTGCAGCAAAGACATACACCAACCCTGAATCCGTGGATCCCTTATACATTTTGGATCTCATTTTGGGGAAAACCCCTTCACTTTTCGTGATGTAGCTTTATTTGGAAACATATCCTTGACATAGGGCTTTCCAAATAAAATATCACGTCTTTTTTATTGTTAGCATTTATCTTTTGCTACTTTGAAGTAATTGCTCACAGTGTGGTGTTAGAAATTTCTTAAGAGTGGGGGAATACATTGGAATTATCATTTCAGAGATCTTTGGGCTATTCTCAGGTTTCATTGTAAAGCCTTCTTACTTCTTGTGATGTGTCTTCCTCTTGGTGGTGTCATTTGGTTTGATGTCCTCCAAGAGTGTGACCTTTCTTGGAATATGACTTTCATCTTAGTGGTGGTGCTACGTGTTGCATTCCCTAATCTGTGAATTTGTTATCCTAGACTTGTCCTCTCTTGGAGACATTAGGCATGATGTTACCAAAGAGGACACCTTACATGAAAAAAGAAAAATAACATAGCTTCTTAAACCTTATGAATCTTGAAGTTATAACCTTTTTCATGGCCGCCAGGAATAACACACTTTGCTTGCCTATGGAGCCTTGTTTGTTCATAAGTGTTTATCATAATACAACTTGCTAAGTCTTATGAAGATCAAATTTCATAGTGTGTGGTTCCTTATTAAATTTATCGAAGGTATAACTTTGGTATAGTTTGGGTGTTGGTATTTGGAAAATGATCATGTAAATATTGTACACTTGTAATGTATCCTCATGGGGGTTTTTTTGGTTAACACATCAAATACTTCCCACTAATAAATCAAATTAAAAAATCACAATAAAACCCTAATTATGGAAGCTTCCAAAAATCTTGTTATATGTTGTTGGGATGTAAGTTGTGGTGTGTAATTTGGGAGATTGTAACATATTTTGCACTGGATAGCAAAATCATTCAGTGGCTAAGTTTCTATGGATGTAGCCCATATTGGGTGAACCATGAAATTTTTTTGGGTTGATCTCTTTTGTGTTATTCTTCATTATTATTTCTAGATTATTTATGGATTATTTAGTTGAGTTATGCTAGGGGGCCTTTGGAAAAATATGCACACAAGAGCTAGTGTAATCAGCGATCCACTAGTTGAGCCCCCCCAAAAAGGGTAGCTAAGTGAGAAAATGGATGCCTTTGTCTAGGCTCTCACCATACAATAAGAAATTTGCACCAAGTTTGTAGGCTCCCATTGTACTAACCACAACATGATCTATATGCTCTGCTAATACTATACTAAATGTCAAAAATTTTAATGTCAATACTGATAAAATAATGCAAATATAAGTAATGCAGGATTTGAGAAGTCTCAACAAGATACTCTCTTGATCAATAGTAGGGGATATTTATTTCTTAGCACAAGATGACATACATATATTAGATGATAAGGCCTTAGATGAACATGGAAAAAAAGGTGGTAAACCTAGATCTTTCTTGAAATTGTATAGTATAGATTTTACTTGATCTATACCATTTTTCTCCACGTTTTGATTATATCCATGTTTAGAGAGGATTTTCTATCTAAGTGCATATCATTATTCCAACTCAGATGGAGTTTTATGATTTTGAGAAGGATTGGCTTCTTCACATGAACACAAATAACTTCATGTTATGCATCTAGATCCTCTCATGAGGGATGGGAGTTGAGGAGCCCCCATCACCAACATGGGGTGGTGTTTGACCTAGAACCGGGTTGAAAAAATCAAACACAAGAGTCTATAGGTGTAGATTTTGAGATTTTGTACTCTCCCATAAAGGAGGGCGTAAAATCTAATAAACCCCAATCATCACTAAAATATGATTCAGTTGTATATGAATCTTTGGATTTTGAGGGTGAGATTTTGGATTCTTCATTCAAGTGAGGCATAAAATCTAATGACCCCCAATCATCACATACAAGTTGTGTTGTAGGTGAAAGACAATTAGGATTAGAATCAACTTGTATAGGTTCTACTTTGGAAGTTGGAATAAAAGTTTTAGGGGTGTTGGAAGTGTTATGATGATGTTAAACTTGTGATTTGTAGCTTTTCTCATCTACTTCAACCATGTATATCTTATTGTTGTATTGAAATGTCATCTCATGGTGAAGACTAGAGGGGACTTCTTTCATAGCATGAATCCATGGCCTCCCTAGGAGAAGGTCATAGAAAAGAGGTTATGGCATGTTACAGATAGAGGTAGGAAAAACTAAATTCTAACTCCAATGAGTAATTTTATCATTCCTAATAGTTTCCTATTAACATCATCAAAGAAAAAAATTAAGACCCGCTCCATTGTCTATGAGAGTGTGCTTAATTGGAATTTTTTTTTTAATCACCTTTATCATCAAGGATTCATGTTTATTTTGTATCTCAAGTGAGGGTAATTCTTGTTGATGGAATGTGATATCTAACTTTATTAGTTCCATACAACTAAGGGATGTTGTTACATCATTCAAATTCACAACAAATTGGATATAATTCTTTTCCAAAATTTCTTGGAGCATCCTATTATATGCAGGTGATGTTTGATTAAGATCCCATAAGGATACCAGAGTGGGATTATGTTTAAGTTGTTTGATGAAATCATGCTCCTCTCTTCTATGTAAAGGAAAATGAGGAGCACTAGGAAAAATAGGTTGAGGAAATGATAATGAAGTGGGATTGGTTTATGGTTGCCTATTGTTCCATTTATCATATGTGTGAGCAATGGTATTGTAACTCGGTTGCTGCAAAAAATTATTACTATCAAGTTGCATTATAAAATTTAAGATATATCCTAGTTTTAATGGTTTATTGTTAGGTAGTTTGATGCTGAGAGGTTAGTTAGGTGATTCACTAGTTAAAGGAGATCCAATTTGTGCAGTCATAGGCTCAACAAAGTTACATCGATGACCTTCTAGTGAGGGGTGATCTAATGTAAATTTAACATCTTCATCTATGCCATCCATCCTAGTGTTTGCTGAGAGAAGTGTATCATTAAAAGATAGACAATTTTTTTTGAAAGATGCTCAATAATTGGGTCTTCTAACACCAAAATACGTTCATCACAAGTAGGAGAGGTATTGAGAGAAGAGAAAATATGCTTTTCATGATTTTCTATGTCTACATCCCCTTGTACCAAAGCTTTAGTGGATGATTTAGGTGAGATGAAGTCCTCAAGGGCTTCATCTAATATGTCAAGATCATCACAACTAAAGGGTTTAAAGGATATGCTTTCTCCAAGGTTAACCATTTAGTTTTTGTTTGATATATATATATGTTTTCTAATGATTTAAAAATGTAAACTAATCTATCTAAACTATGAAATGATGTTAAAAGTAGAGGAAAAATTAAAAAATGGAACACTATCCTTAGCTAAAATATGCAAGAAATGATTTTTAAAATGTTGTCAGATCTAAATAAAGAAGCAATAACTTTAATTCAAAATTAGACTGTTCCAGAAAAATAGCTCTCAGATTTAAAAACAACAAATAGGGAAAATAGAGAGTAAAAGTCACCCTAAAACTACCTTGATTAGAGAGAAACCTTTATCCAAAACTAGGGAAAACACCTAATTAGGAAAATGTAATGCACTATCTAACAACTAAAACTCAGTATTCAAATGTGTCAGACATTAGTATATGTGACTTATAAATTCAAATGCATCACACTACTAAGTGCATTTGTCACACAGATCACTTGTGGCTTAAAAATCAAAACTTGCATCACATGTTTATGCACATGAATTGTACCCATCCACAAGTGTGGTGTACCATATCGGAATACAATATCATATTCATCATTTTAGACCATGGTTGTATCACACAATTCATATGCATCACACTTATCATTTTCAATTCCATCGCATTTGAATAAGTCTAATAGATAGATGCATCGTATTGAAGAAGATGTAGTGAAACATCCTACTTGCTGTGAACATGATAACAAATGTGACATGTGTGTGCACCGCATCTCCTGGACCAAGTTTAACCCCTAAAAATCACTAAAAACAATAAATTTACAAGGAAGGAATGGTGTACATGCCACGTCCCTGAAGCCCTCTAGTCGTCAGAAGGTTTGAACCCTAAATATACAGTGCGAGGAGTGTGGTATAGGTGATATTTTGGAAAAAGCTCAACAACAAGGTCACTTTCACAACTCACTATTCACTCAAGTCAAAATGCACAAAAAACCAATTTACCTCACAAAATTTTACTTATACCCCCTAGGTGTAGGGTTTTTATTGTATGTACCTAATATTGAGTCTAAAACCTAATGTCGATATCCTAGATGTCTTGGAAATTAAACCTTTTAGTGTGCACTGTTGGATTTGCTTTGGCCAAATAATTTTTACAAAATTTCAAAAGCTTCAAAAATTTGTAAAAATTTTCTAACGAGACATAGGTCTATCTTGTCTCCATCACAACACACGAGGGCATATTTTGAACTCAATCTTTTTGATACAACATTGAGATTACTTCACATTGTATCAAAGTGGGGAAAAATGTAGACATTGAAAAATGTCCTAAGCATGCAAACGACATTTTCCTCATCAATTTCCCTTCTTCCCCTATATAATTGAATAAATTTAATTATTAAATTATTTTGTAAACTCATACTCTTCTATTAATTAAATAGTTTTAATTATTTAATTAATTCATTTTACCCTTGTTTATTCTTTCTCTCTATAATTAAAAAAATATTATTCAATTAATTATTTACTTTCATTTGCATTCTATGATTAAATAATTGTTTTAATTATTTAATTATTCATGATCCCTTTCTTCCACAGTTAAATAAATCCTATTTATTTAATTCCCTCCTTTTCTGCACACTAGTAAATAATTATTTTAATTATTTACTAATTTATCTTTTCCTCCACTTTCTAATTAGATAATTGTTTCTAATTATTTTAATTTAAAATTAGCTTTTCCCTCTTCTTCTATAACTAAAAAATTTCATATAATTATTTAATTCACTCCAAGCCACCTCTTTTTCTTCGTCAATCTCCTCTTTTATCTGAATTAATCTCCACCCTTGGTAAGGTTTTATTACCTTTTAATCTCCACCATCCATCATTAACTAAACCCTATTTTTACCCTATCCCTATTTCCTTGCTTCTCAAAGTAATCTAATCCATTGATCCCCATCATTTAATCTTGGCCCTTCATTCAAATTGTATTTTCTATAAACGAGACCCATAACTTTCATTTTGGCCCTAACTAAAACCACTATCTTTGATATTTGACCCTAACTACAACCACTATCTTTGATATTTTTCTGTCACACTAGACTTATTCTTGCATACTACAAATCTAAGGGCAAGCTAGCAATGAAATGGAGAAGAGCAATGAAGGTGATTCAACCATGGCATAGGAGTTGTGGTAAGATTGCTTTGTTATTTTATATTTCTATGTTCATTTGTGCTTCACTATTGGATTAAGGTCTTGAGGTTTGAGTTTTATGTAAGTGGTAGTGGATACTATTGATTCATGCCTTTCACCCTTGTTTTACCCTATTCTATAGATTAGTTTAAATTAAAATCATTCAATATCCTTTTTTCACCGCCATGACAAATTCACCTCACCTGAAGGAAAATTCATCAACAGTATGGTGGCAAAGGTGATTTTTTTTTCTGCGGTGATTGTTGACGAAATTTTTCCTAGATGTAAGAAGCGTTCTTGGTGAATAAAAGTAATTTTGATAATTGATGCAAAATACACATTGTTAATGCTTATACAACAAAGCAATTAAAAAATACAGATTTTTTAAAAATTTACAATAAAAAGCAATAAAAACTTTATTAAATATACTCTGAATTTTTTTTATGATTAATACGAAAATGAAAAGGATTTTTTAAAATCTAATTTATTTATCAAGACAAACTAGATATAGAACACCTCATCTTTTCAATTATAGGAATATTGAAGAAGAAAAATTTATGGAATTGTGAAACAATGATGGGATGCTTGAACAAATAGGAGTGACAATTTATATTCCACTTCTTTAAATATGATGTTCAAAATCTCTTAGCAGTTTGCAAGAATAAATAGAAATGAAGGATTCTAAATTTCTGTTCACATTTGTATCCACTCCACTGGTAAACATTTAGACGACAGTGTAACAATATGGTCTGTCTATATATTAACTGGAATGATTGAATAGAGATAGCAGCCCCACGAAATTAATATTACATGATATTTGTCGTCGCTATGCAATAAACTTGATCAATATCTAAATAGGATTTTTAGACTGCAAGGGTTGGCGATCCTTACTTAGAGATCCCTAACTAGCACCCCTCCCTTGACTGCACTAGCTTCAAACACTGACAATCCTCAACTACAAAGGTTGGGCTCATAAAGAAATGTTTGAACTCCTGGAAAGTATTAATATACTATGCCGTGAACAACCTATTTTCAACCATGTAAAACCTATAATATTGTTATCTTTTAACCTTTTTAACATTGCAGGATGTTAACTAATATAATCCCATATATAATGACCTTGGTGATGCTACGTAAAACTATGCAGTGAAGTGGCTTAGTGAATCGTCAATATAATACAATCCTAAGGGGTAGTCTGTATCATGCTCATATTAGTTTGGATTGGTGATTACTCCTTTGCATGTAGTCTATGAATTGCATGTGCATAATGTCATATTTGGTACTGTTTTATTTTATCTGTATCATTATCTTCATTCCTCTATTTGTATCTTCATTCTTCTACATGTTGTATGAGTGTATTTTTTTTCTTTTGTCTTGTTTTTTATCTTTTAGGGATGACACAATGCGTCAAGTCATTTAGGTCTCTTCCATCTTGAACCAAACAAATCTTTCTTTGTTTTCACTCTCTATGTGTCATTCTTCTATTCCATGAGGTATTTAGGAAATTATGACATTTTTGAGATCTATAATATCATTGTAGCAAAGACATACACCAACCCTGAATCTGTGGATCCCTTATACATTTTGGATTTCATTTTGTGGACAACCCCTTCCCTTTTCCTGATGTAGCTTCATTTGGAAACATATGCTTGACATAGGGCTTTCCAAATAAGATCTCATGTCTTTTTTATTGTTAGCATTTATCATTTTCTACTTTCAAGTAATTGCTTCACAGTGTGGTGTTCGTAATTTTTTTAAAGTTGGGGAATACATTGGCATTATCATTTTAGAGATCTTTGGACTATTGTCATGTTTCATTGGGAAGCCTTCTAACTTCTTGTGATGTGTCTTCCTCTTGGTGGTGTCATTTGGTTTGATGTCCTCCAAGAGTGTGACCTTTCTTGGCATATGACTTTCCTCTTAGTGGTGATGCTATGTGTTGCATTCCCTAATTTGTGGATTTGTTATCCTAGACTTGTCCTCTCTTGGAGACATTAGACATGATGTTACCAAAGAGGACACCTTACATGAACTAAGAAAAATAACATAGCTTCTTAAACCTTGTGTATCTTGAAGTTATAACCTTTTTCATGGCCACAAAGAATAACACACTTTGCTTTCCTATGGAGCCTTGTTTGTTCATAAGTGTTTAGCATAATGCAGCTTGGTAAGTCTTATGAAGATCAAAGTTCATAGTGTGTGGTTCCTTGTTAAAGTTATCAAAGGTATAACTTTGGTATAGTCTGGGTGTTGGTATTTGGAAACTGATCATGCAAATACTCTGCACTTGTAACGTATCCCCACGGGGTTTTTTCTGTTAACACATCAAAGATTTCCCACTAATAAGTCAAATGAAAAAATGACTATAAAACCCTAAATCTCCAAGCTTCCAAAATGCTTGTTATACGCAATTGGGATGTAAGTTGCGGTGTGTGTAATTCAGGAGATTGTAACATATTTTGCATTGGATAATAAAATCATTGGGTGGCTAAGTTTCTATGGATGTAGCCCATATTGGGTGAATCATGCAAAATTTTTGGGTTGATCTCTTTTGTGTTATTCTTCATTGTTATTTCTAGATTATTTATGGATTATTTATTTTAGCTATGGTAGGGGGCCTTTGGAAAAATACACACACAAGGGCTAGTGTAATCAACCATCCACTAGGTGAGCCCCCAAAAAAGGGGTGGCTAAGTGAGAAAAAAGATGCCTTTGACTAGGCTCTCACCATACAATAAGAAATTTACGCCACGTCTACAGGCTCCCATTGTACTAAGCACAACATGATCTATATGCTATGCTAATACTATACTAAATGTCAAAAATTTTAATGTCAATACCAATAAAATAATGCAAATATAAGTAATGCGCACTTTGACAAGTCTCAACAAGATACTCTCTTGATGAACAGTAGGGGATATTTAGTTCTTAGCACATGATGACATACATATATTAGATGATAAGGCCTTAGATGAACATGGAGAAAAAGGTGGTAAACCTAGATCTTTCCTGAAATTGTACAGTATAGATTTTACTTGATCTCTACCATTTTGCTCCATGTTTTCATTATATCCATGTTTAGAGAGGATTTTCTATCCAAGTGCATATCATTATTCCAACTCAGACAAAGGAGTTTTACGCTTCTGAGAAGGATTGGCTTCTTCACATGAACCCAAATAATTCTTATTTTTCTTAATGTTACACATCTAGATCCTCTCATGAGGGATGGGAGTTGAGGAGTCCCCATCACCAACATGGGGTGGTGTTTGACATAGAACCATGTTGATAAAATAAAACACAAGAGTCTATAGGTGTAGATTTTGAGATTTTGTACTCTCCCATAAAGGAGGGTGTAAAATCTAATAAACCCCAATCATCACTAAAATATGATTCATTTGTATATGAATCTTTGGATTTTGATGGTGAGATTTTGGATTCTTCATTCAAGTGAGGCATAAAATCTAATGACCCCCAATCATCACATATGAGTTGTGTTGTAGGTGAAAGACAATTAGGATTAGCATCAACTTGTATAGGTTCTACATTGGAAGTTGGAATAAAAGTGTTAGGGGTGTTGGAAGTGTTATGATGATGTTAAACTTGTGATTTGTAGCTTTTCTCATCTACTTCAGCCATGTGTATCTTATTTTTGTATTCAAATTTACTCTCATGGTGAAGAGAAAAGGGGACTTCTTTCATAGCAGGAATCCATGGCCTCCCTAGGAGAAGGTCATAGAAAAGAGGTCATGGCATGATACGGATAGAGGTAGGAAAAACTACAGGTATAACCCCAATGAGTAATGTGATCATTCCTAATAGTTTCCTACTAACATCATCAAAGTGAAAAATTGAGACCCACTCCATTGTCTAGTGGAATTTCATATCAAGATAATTGTCTGATAAATTTTAATTGATACTGTAATGAATATGGGATATGCTAGAGTTCTTATTTTTTCTTATATGATGGTTTTTTAGGTTATGTTTGAAATTAGGTGAAGTAATTGTCTATTGTGTCATCTCATGTTATCTGGTGTTGAATGATAATCTCTGTTCAACTCAATGTCATGATTTTTTGAAAAAAATTCTCAAACAGATTTTTAGTTTATTTTTAGGTCACCAAAGACATGAAGTGGAAGAGATATCATTAGTGTTTAATTTCCCATATATTGCATAGACACTACACTATATTGCTTCATGATTATGAGTATGTTACTTCTTTCAGGTGCAAGGTCATCTGATACCCCCACCATTGAGTAAGTGAAATTCTCATTATGTTTTCCAAATTTATTTATTGCATGATAAATTTAGAAAATGTATTTTTAACATTCTCAACATTGTTTTTAAGTCGCTAATCCACCTTTCGATGATGTCCAACAATGTATAGAAAAGGGAAAGTGGAAAGCTTCAACTCCCATCTTTGTAGGTTGTTTACTACTACCCACTCCAATGAGTACATTACTTTAACAAATTGGGTTTTCTATTTAACAAGTCATGTTTTTCAAATGAATTCTCGTGTCACTTTAATTGATGATTGTTTCTAAGTTATATTTCCTTTTCATCTTTGAAGTTAACCTTATTCCTTTTCCTACACCTTCCATGGTTACACATGTGATGGACTGTCTCTATCTTAATAACACCTTCCATGGTTACACATGTGATGGACTGTCTCTATCTTAATAGGAAACATGGAAAAGAGTTACTAGCCCTATGAAATTACTATTGCAATTGTCCATAAAGAATTCCCTTCATGAGACAATGACTTCATTACACCTTTACTTGACTTCTGTGCCTCAGATACGTTGATAACTGCGAACTACTTTTTTAAAACGGCTTCTCTTTACTTTTATTAAAAACGGCGATCTACCTCTTTATACGTTTGCTATTTGAACACGATCAGCTTCAATTTTGGCAATCTGCGGGCCTCGAATTTTGGCAATCTTCAAATCTGACGATCTTCAAACCAGGCTTTGATATCCTGAATGGCAGCTGCAGCTATGACCCCACGACCTAGGTCTCCCTTCTAAATATTCTCCACTTCAGTCAAACTCATTAAAAACTAAAGAAGAAAAAATCTGCTTTTCAAATGCTCATGTTTTCCAAATAAAGCATTTTCTTTTTTCGCGACTACAAATGTTGGACTCTTAGTAGAAATGAAGGCATTTGAATGAACCCACTTTTGGGTCTATCATGCAATCTGAGCATTTCAACTTCTATCACAAAGGTTTCACTATTACATTTTGGGCTTCGAGGCCAAGAAACGTCTGGTTTTCTAAGTGAGAAGCATTTTTCAATCTGGATCCAAGTTTCATTGATAATTTCAGGGATTCAAAATGAATTAAAATTTGCAATTTGCAAATTCACTGTTTGACAACATTGAAAAGGTGAGAAGGTTCTTCATTTAATTTTTCTTATACCTTGACTAACAAGTAACATTTGAAAATCCAAGTTCAATTACAAGTATGATTTTCTTAGTAGTAGTAAACAACCTGCAGAGGTGGCAGTTGAAGCTTTCCTCTTTCTTCTTTGTACACATTGTTGAACATCATCCAAAGGTGGATTGGCAGCTGAAAAGTAATGTTGAGAATATTAAATACTTTTCCAAATGAATCATGCAACAAAAAAATGACCTACTTTATGGTGAGGAAATCATGTGACCCTGCACCCGAAAGAAATAAACTTGCTCATAATCATGTGAGCAATAATGATGACGTTATAGCATTAGCTTTCAGATAGGAAGGAAGGCATCTACAATGACGGCTTGCGCTGCTATGTTTTGGACTGCGCAGCCTTTCATTATGCGTGGATTGCCCTGGGGCGTATGCCTCGTATTCAACCGCAGCAGTCTTAAGCCAACAGACTCATTCCCTGAGACTGCGATTTGGAATCAAAAGGAAGGAGCAGCTACAGTTTTGAAGCCAGCAGACTTATTTTATATCTTGCAGTGTTTATACTATCTTCCATTGTCAGTCTTTGTTACACTTCTCTGTAGACTAGGATAATATGTATAGAAGCATAAGCTTTATGCTATCTTTTGTTAATCCTTGCGAGGGTTTTGTTTATAATATTAGTTTAAAGTTTACTTCTAGGTCTCTTTCCCGTGTAATGAATATTATCTTCCTCCTCTTTTATCATAAGTTTAATGGCGTAATGCTGCTTCTTGTCTACATCTTGCGGTTGTTTTTATGTATAAAATGAAGTTCATCAATGGCTATTTTGTCAAACTTATAATTCAGTATATCTGTTCCAAAAATTTGAATAGCAATTCTAATATTGAGTTAGTAATAATTTATATCAAATCCATAAAATCATGTTTGAAATCTAAGCTTCCTCGAGGGCTTTGCATCTATCTCTCATTTATTCGTGATGAGACATGGTGAGACTTGATTTCAATTAATTTAATGTATTTCTATGTCGGTTAGAGAAGTTTGAAATCCAGACTAACTATGTCATCCTTTGAATCCCAGATATGTGTCAAACTATGTTAAACCTTATGTCTACATGCATTATATGTAGTTTTGGGTATGATTCTTGCAAGCATCCTCAGAACCAATATAATTTTATCACTCAGGTGCTCACGTCTAGTTAGACAAGGTTTTAAAGTTCGATATCATAGGCAGACCAATGAAGCCCATAAATGTGTGGTTAATTAAAATCTTGCATCCAAACAGTTGAAACTTTTAGGTTGGGTATGTGTAACTGTTCTGCATGCCATTTTAAGCATAGGTTTAGGCAATAAATGAACAAATAATTTTCTTAAAAGTAAATAATCAGCAATATGTTTCATCAAATAAGTGAAGAAGAGTAAATATTGCTAAAACCCTAATTCTGGAAGCTTCCAAAAATCTTGTTATATGCGGTTGGGATGTAAGTTGTCGTGTGTGTAATTCAGGCGATTGTAACATATTTTGCACTGGATAATAAAATCATTGGGTGGCTAAGTTTCTATGGATGTAGCCCATATTGGGTGAACCATACAAAATTTTTGGGTTGATCTCTTTTGTGTTATTCTTCATTTTTATTTCTAGATTATTTATGGATTATTTATTTTAGTTATGCTAGAGGGCTTTTGGAAAAATATGCACACAAGGGCTAGTGTAATTCGCCATCCACTAGGTGAGCCCACAAAAAAGGGCGGCTAAGTGAGAAAAAAGATGCCTTTGTCTAGGCTCTCACCATGCAATAAGAAAGTTGTGCCAAGTCTACAGGCCCCCATTGTACTAACCACAACATGATCTATATGATGTGCTAATACTATACTAAATGGTAAAAATGTTAATACCAATACTGATAAAATAATGCAAATATAAGTAATGTGGTCTTTGAGAAGTATCAACAAGATAGTATCTTGATCAACAGTAGGGGATATTTATTTCTTAGCACAAGATGACATACATATATTAGATGATAAGGCCTTAGATGAACATGGGGAGAAAGGTGGGAAACCTAGATCTTTTTTTAAATTGTACAGTATAGATTTTACTTGATCTCTACCATTTTGCTCCATGTTTTCATTATATCCATGTTTAGAGAGGATTTTTTATCCAAGTGCATATTGTTATTCCAACTCAGCTGAAGGAGTTTTATGCTTCTAAGAATATGGGAAGATCCAGGAAATGCTGCTAAAACATCACCAAAACTAGTGGCCTATGCATCCCCAGGTACATGTCCTGACACATGTTCTAGCATGTGTTCACTGCCAGAGGGTGCATTAATGGATGTCTACATGGTATGTGTTACCAAAATTTTAGACGAAAATATAGGCATGAATGATGGGGTTAGATGATATAATGTATGCATAGGAAGATCAGGATGGACACTTGTACCAACTCCTATCCCTTAGGCAGCACTTGCAGTACCCTGATCATGGCTAGGAGCATCATGAGGGTTAAAATAACCTTGTAAAAACAACACATATTTAATTTCATGAAATAAAAGAGTATAAAATATAAAACCTTGAATGAACTTATGTTATAATTAAAGAACTCATGACAACTTACTTGCAAGTTTTGTAATCTCTTAGTTAATATTTTAACCCTCTCTCTTATCTCATCTATTTGAGGCACTATGAATATCAACTTCACCATTTCTTCATTGCATTTTTTTGGATATTCTTTATCATATCGAGAGGGTTAGTTGAATAAGTGATGTCATCATCACAAAATATTGATTGCACCTCACTATGGATGCTCTTCTCTACTGCTAGTTCCTTTCCCCGATCAGTCGACTGCAATAAGAATATTAAAAACAATATCAAAATTAGCCAAATAAACTTATGAAAAAAATAATAATAAAACATTTTGTTTTTTATCTAATTTGTATAATTACAATGAGGTAAACCTGTTGGGTAGAAGTGCCTAAAGATACATCGCGATCTATGCTATGGGCCAGAGCCATCTTTGCATGATCAATGTCCTGCTGTGACAAAAATTAAATATAAAAAAACATTATCGAAATGAAACCAATAGACTTATGAAAAAAGACATAAGAATAAAATGGTATATTGGAGTCATTAATTGGAGGTTGGATAAAATGGTACATAGTACATACCACCCCCATAGTAACCATGTTTGTAACTAAGTGATTCAAATTGTAATTGATTAGAAACTATTCCCATGCAGTTATTTATTTTATCGCACATACAAATACATGATTTACCTTGCACACCTCGAATATGCAATTTTTTTGCTTATTTGTTGACCCAAGTCGTGTATTGTTTTTAAACCCTACCAAAATTCCTTGATGCTTTTGGCCTTTCATCAATGTACATAGCCACTCCTTTATTTTGATCCTTATCTTTTAGTTGTATATAATTTGCTGATAGTGCATACCTACACATACTTCGTGTATATCAAACCAGTTGCATCCAATCTTTGTAACTGTAACAAGGTCTGACATGCTCCATCAATTCAATAACTTTTTTGTAACAAACCTTTATGCCATCCATGCAGAATAGGCCCAAACCATGTAATTACAATGGTGATATGTGATATATCCTCTCGTTGACACAAAAACTAGTGTTTATTGGAGGAAGTTCCTTGGGTACCCATTGTTTCCATAGATGTTTGTACCTCAAGGGAACCTCAACGTCACCTATGCTCTCATCATCATAAGAACATAATCCCCCTTCAACAAGAAAAAATTCCATGTGTTTATGGAATTTTCTTCTAATCTTTTGTCCTCTAGTTGATCTCCCTCTTTTAGACATACTACATGTCTCGCTTTCCTCTTCTTTTCCTGAATTTCCCTTACTTGAGAAAGATAGATCTAAAAAATACCTATTTGGTGGTACCTACACTCATAAGGATGTTGGATGAAGTTCTTTCATGGTGATGTGATTCCAAGGTGACATTATGATTAATCTATCATTTCATTGCTAGAATTTCACAGGTTATAAGGTAATCAAGTCTTGATAGATTGCAAGCTATTGTTACTACTATCCAAATGTGTCCATCACAAATCAAATCTACTTAACGTTTTAACTCCCAAAATTTGTAACAAATTTTAAATGTGACTATAGTCCACCAGTTACACAACCAAGGCCTCAAATGTATTCTTTAATTGTAATCAAAGGGCTTTTTATGTTACTTCAAGTAAATAAACTTGAAGGTTAACCCCACCAAGTGGTTTATTGGATACCTACATGACTAAAAATAGCAGCAAATTTACATTTAATTTCCATATGTCTAAGTGGTTAATGGGGAGGGAGTGTGTACTAGGCCTGGTTAAGTCATCATAAGTTTACACTTTGGCAAAAAAAATTTAAGTCATATTAAATCTTCCTATGTCTAATTTCTAGGAGACTTTTGGTAAGTTTTAAGGTAGTATGATTGATGAAAGAGCCCAAAGACTAGCTTTTCTCCATGGTAGCTAGGTACACATAGCAACGATCTTCTCTTATACAGTTGGTATGATTTAAAGAAATTAGCTAGGAATTATTCATTTAACCTAAGGTTTTCTCATAATGCCATCATTGGAAAAGTATGATCAAATTCTTCTATTATGAAGAATTGGTCTATGTGCCTCTAGTAATCGCTATAAATGCTTGTAAGGATAAAATGACTAATTGCATCAGGTAGGGGAGAATCAACATTGAGTTCTTCAAAGATTATATTCCTCTATTCATAATTTTTAAGGATTCTATGTGGAGGAGGTTATCACTACCAAGAAGGGAGGAGACCTTTCCTTGTATTCTTTTATAATTTTCATTATTCTCATTTATTTTACATTTACATTTACTAATACACATACATATGCATTTACTGTTTTCATTTATTTCTCATGTAGTTTAATAGTTTGATCAATTTCATATTATATGTGTTGAAGACTTTAGAATTTCAATTACATTAATTTATGGATATGTTGTATCTATAACACTACAAAACCACATGTTCTTTGCATTTACACTTGCATTTAGAAATACACATTTATATACATAGATATAGATTTCTTTAATTATATGTTGCATTTATTGTTCTAGGAGAGCATCTAGTAATTGCCTTTACATTTATATTTAAAAATACATATGCATACATACATACATACATACATGTGTGTGTGTGTGTGTGTGCACACGTGTGTGTGTATGTATATCATTTATATTTAGTGTTTAGAAAAAACCCATTAGATCTACACATGGATAAAAATTCATAAAATCAAATCTCTCATATATGTTTTGTTGAAACCTAGGCTTGAACCTCTCATTTCACATGCTTTTCTTCACAAAACTATTGAGGAAAGCAGCTATACCTTCTTTATTTCTCATCCTACAATTACAATAGTATCCATGGGGCCTCTTACACAAGCTACAGTAATCACAAAAAGTGTAAGAGCCCCTTTTATATCATGTTTGAACTACAAAACTCTCAAAAATAGGGTAACTCAGATATGATTTGTTGGTGAGTTGTATGAACAAAATAATTAGCACAGTACATTGTTGGAGTCTTTTGAAAGAGAAGAAAATCAGTTGTTAGTTAAGTACAAACCTTATAGTGTCAAGGTGAATGAGGTGATCAATTTTGATTGGCCAACTGATGAAGAGTGCCAAAAATGGGTAAATGCATATCTAACTAAGGAAGAGTAAAAAGGAGTAGCCTGCTAACGGTTGATAAATTAGTTGTTGCAGTTAGAACATATTCTAGTTATGTTTTTTGGTGACAGTCTAGGTGTAGAATTCTTGATTTTTTTTGTTTCTCCATCAACCATTCTTAGCGGGCACGATGAACAAGAAGATTTTTTGGGGAGATTGCTTTTGTAACAAATTTTTGGAATATCACAAGGTGATCCAATTAGCTAGTGACACGTGCTTTCTAGCCCAATGCTCTTTTTCTCCTTCTTTTTCTATAAGAAGGATTTCAAGACCAAAAGTATGGGTTAGCACGTTAGATATTTTTGGTCGAGTCTAGATGAAGTTGCAAAGCAAATTGTAAAGTCTGAGGGTTTTAGGGAAAATGCAATTTAGGTTTTGATTCATTCTATGGTAGGTTTTTAATTCATGGGGATTTGATAATTTATGACAGTACTGTCATTTGAATTGATATGATTAATTTGAACTCATGTCTCTTCATTGTACAAGCATATTTGAATTTTGAATAAAATGATCAGGGGTTGTTTCGTTCATCTCACTGTTGTGGTGTGTATGATTCTTGTTTTAGGTTTAATTCAAGGAATTAATTAACATGTTTGAATGTGATTGTAGGTGGATATGTTATTTATAAGGATTTGATAAGTAGTATTGGGTTAGAATACATATTGATGAGATGTAAAACAATCTTATCAATGATCTTATATGTTATGTATTAAATCTGTCATAAACCCTTAGATGCTTATAAATTTGACTCCTCCAATGGATATATAGAACTGATCTAAGTTGTACTTATTTGTATGGTTCAGTATTTGTTTTCCTTTACCTATAGCTTGCTACAAATTGAAAATAAATGACTATGTTCTATTGTGAAATATTTTTGTAGTTATCTCATTCTCCAAATAGTTGATATTATTGATAAACAACCAATTCTATTCATTATTATCCTATTATGTTGAGCTATTAAATGATATTATTTGTTGTTAATGTTGTTTATGATGATGGTGCAAAGGTTTTAAACGCATTAAGGTATCACCTTATCAGGTCTTGTAGAGACCAAAGCGTAGGAGGTATTTCAAATCCTTGTCAGTTGGTATAGGTCCTAAGAGCTTCCCTTTATCAGAATAGGCAATTCCATAGGTAGATTAGAAGATCAACCTACTTACCATAAAAAAACCAACACCTTGCATATGATTGTGGTGGAGGTATTAAAGAAGAATTGTATGCCTCTATTTCCATTCATTAGATCTACCTTAGCCTAACATATACTTGGGCTAATTCTACAATTGCTTCAAACTCAGGCGATGAAGGCTATGTGTGATGAGATCCTAGACCTCAACCAAGATGTGGGTAGATTATGGCATTTTTTCCAAGACTTGAGGTTGGTGGATAAAAATGTGAAAGACTAAGCTATTTTTTTTTGTCTTATCTTATACCATTTTATGAAAATGGGGGTGCCAATGTATGAGAAGATCTTTGGAAACTAGTCATGAAAATTGAAGGTTAAAGAGAATGGGAGTACCAAACTTACAATATTCATTGCCCCTTGTTCATTGATTTTCCTTGAGTGCCCTCAACCTTGTCCTTGGCGCTGGTATTGACCTTGTTTTCACTCCTCCAAACTCTTCCTTGACACTGATATTGGCCTTGTTTGCACTCCTCCAAACTCTTTGTCGGTGTTGGTATTGGCCTTTTTTAACTCCAAACTCTTCCTCGACACTAGAATTGACCTTTTTTTCACTCCTCCAAACTCTTCCTTGGCGCTGATATTGACCTTGTTTTCATTCCTCCAAACTCTTCATCGGTGCTAGTATTGACCTTGTTTTAACTCCAAACTCTTCCTTAGCATTGGCATTGACCTTGTTTTCACTACTCCAAACTCTTCCTCTACATTGGCATTGACCTTGTTTTCACTACTCCAAACTCTTCCTCGGCACTGGCATTGACCTTGTTTTCACTAGTCCATACTCTTCCTCGGCATTGGTATTGACCTTCCACTTGTACAATTTGATGAGCTAGAACCTAGTTTCGTTAGGTTTTACAGTATGTTAATTAACTTCAATATTTTGGTGCCATTTAGCTAGGTTTTAATATTCTTCAATATAGCTAAGTGTATATTAGCTATATTTTACATAATAAATAATATAATTATTCAACTTATTATAATTATATATCATATTCTTTGAAAAAATTATTAAATATGTATAAAATTATTATAATTAATAATAAGTATGTTTTTATATAATAAAAAATATAATTAATATAATATATATTTAATATAATAGTAATATATATTAATATGAGAGAGAAACTAAATTTTGATTGGTTGTTTCATGCCAACAATCTAAGGATGGCATGTGTCCTTGGGGAGTTATGCTGAAGGTAGCATTCCATTTGATTAAAGATATGATAATTCTCTTTTAAGACCTCTTCAACGTACCCATTGCACACTTAAGGAGACAAAGATAAATATAGGGAAGAAAATATAGAGAGAGAGGGAGATAATGACAAAAATACAAATAGAAATGGATACAACGAGATAGAGAGGGGTAGAGAGATAAAGAGATAAGGATGAATAGATAGATCTATAGGGAGGGTGATTGATATACCTCTCCTTGTCACTCTCTATATCTCTATATCTCCCACTATCTATGTCACTCCCACCTATCCCCCCTCTATCTATTGAGCTCTCTCCATCTCCCCCTTTCTCTCTCATTCACTCCATCTCTCCTAAACTATATCTCTATCTCTATTTGTCTTTTTATCTCCCTCTCACTCCTCTCTCTATCCTTTTCTCTCCCTCCCCCTCTCTATCTCTCACCATATCACCCTCCCTATCCCCCTATCTGTCGACTCTCTATCTCCCCCTCTCTTCCTTTCTCTACCCATATATCTCCATCTCTCTTTCTCTTCCCATATATCTCTATCTCTCTCTTTCTTTCTCTCCCCATATATTAAGTAAGAAGCCATGCAAGCATACAATAGTATATGCAATTGATAAAACTATAATAGTGTTTTATTAAACTATAAGTAACACTTATTTTTCTAATTGCAAGCCTTCTTATAAAAATAATTTTTTACTAAACTATAAGTAGATTATTGTCACCACTCTTCATTCAACATGAAATGCCAAATGTAGCAATTGTTTTGTTGCTTTTGTCAAGTTCCATTAACCAAGCTATTTACTAGGTTGAATAAAGTTGTGTTATGACCCTTCATCTCTTTAAAATAATTAGACAATGAGATTGGGAAGGGGAGAAAACTAAACTCCTTCAAAATAGGGGTAGTTGTGGGTTTGTTGGTTTTCTTTGTATACTATATACTTAGTTCCTCTAGGATAAATAAGTAACTTTAGATCATTTTCTTAGTTGTGTATCCTAACTAATATAGAGTAAGCTTTTTCATTTTAATTGACTACTACATAATAGTTTATGAGTTGAAAGAATTATTTCCATTATTTGTAGTTTATACATTGGAATACAAATCATATTTAATTTCATGCCAATATACCTCTTTCATAAATATATTTGTTTGAAATAAGTGATTCATAACCCATCTAATCAAATCATAATTAACCTATCAAAAAGGCAATAGGAATTTTCTAAAGAGAAGAACACTTGACCCAATCATAAGTGTATGACCTTTGAAGAAAGGAGTGATCAACCTTAGAAATAAAAACTACCTGATTTAGACCTGGGTATGTGCAGGATCATGACAGGCCAAAAAGTGGCAACATAAAAAAAGTAGCATTTTAAACTTGCCAAAAAATGTGAAAATCCTGAGTTGACCTTTTTTTTGGGTTGGCTATCAGTACATTGCTCCATAGCAACTCCAAAACTAAAGCACTACAAATCAAATATCCAATTTTTTTGGGATATCTAATTCGTGTCTAATATCTAATTTCAAAAACATTTTAAAATGTAATATTTTGGTGCTATAAATCAGCTATCTGATCTAAATCAGATTTTTGTTTTTTGCGCACATATACCCAAGAGTAATTAGGAGGTGGAAGGTTGGCGAGAGAGAGAGAGAGATAGAGACAGGGAAAGAGAGAGAGAGAGAGAGGGAAAGGGAGAGAGAAAGGGGAGAGAGAGAGAGATAGAGAGAGAGGGAAAATGAGAGAGAGAGTGGGGGAAGGGAGAGAGGGAGATATATAGAGAAAGAATTAGGAGGGGAAAGGGAGAGGGGAAGAGTGGAAGAAGAGGAGTGGTTGAGAGACAGAGACAGAGACAAAGAGAGAATTAGGAGGGGGAAGGGAGAGGGGAAGAGTGTTGAGGGTAGAGGATAGAAGGTTTAAGGGTTTATGGTTGAGGGGTTAGGGATGACGGGGTAGGAGGGAGAGACTTGAGAGAGAGAGGGAGGGAGTGGGAGAGAGACAAAGGAAGGGAAGGTTAAGGGTAGAGGGTAGAGGGTTTAAGGGTTAAGGGTTTTGGGTTATGGCGAGAGAGATAGAGGGAGTGAGTGAGTGAGTGAGAGACCTAAGAGAGGGAGAGGGGGTTAGGATATTGAAGATACTTGAGAGAGATAGAGGGAGAGAGTGGGAGAGAGATAGAGGGAGTGAGGGTTAAGGGTAGAGGGTAGATGGTTTAAGGGTTTAGGGTTAAGGGTGGAGAGGAGAGAGATAGAGGGAGTGAGTGAGTGAGAGAAAGACCTAAGAGAGGGAGAAGGGGTAGGAGGGAGATACCTAAGATAGAGTGAGTGAGTACGAGTGAGTGAGAGAGAGACCTAAGAGAGGGAGTGGTGCTAGGAGGGATAAAATTGAGAGAGAGATAAAGGAAGGGGGGTTCAAGGTTTATTTAGGGTTTAGGGTTAAGGGGAGTGAGATAGAGGGAGTGAGTGAGTGAGAGAAATATGTAAGAGAGGGAGAGGTGGTAGGATATTGAAGATACTTGAGAGAGAGAGGAGGAGTAAGTGGGAAATAGAGTGAGGGAGGGAGGGTTAAGGGTACAAGGTAGATGGTTTAGGGCTAAGGGTGGAGGGGAGAGAGATAGAGGGAGTGAGTGAGTGAGAGAAAGACCTAAGAGAGGGAGAAGGGGTAGGAGGGAGAGACTTGAGATAGATTGAGTGAGAGAGAGACCTTAGAGAGGGAGTGGTGCTAGGAGGGAGAGAATAGAGAGAGAGAGAGAGATAAAGGAAGGGAGCGTATAGGGTAGAGGGTTTAAGGTTTTAGGCTTTAGGGTTTAGGGTTTAGGGTAGAAAGAAGAGAGATAGAGGGAGTGAGTGAGTGAGAGAGAGACCTAAGAGAGGGAAAGGTGGTAGGAGGGAGATAAGGTAGAGGGTAGAGGGTTTAATGGTTTAGGGTTTAGGGTTAAGGGTTTACGGTTGTGGGTAGAGGTGAGAGAGATAGAGGGATTCAGTGAGAGAGAGAGAGAGGGAGGTGGAGAGAGATGGAGAGTAGAGGGTTAAGGGTTGAGGGTAGAAGGTAGAGGGGTAAGGGTGGAGGGGAGGAGATAAGAGCGAGCGAGTGAGTGAGACAGAGACCTGAGAGAGGGAGAGGGGGTAGGAGGGTGAGACTTGATAGAGAGAGGGAAAGAGGGAGAGAGTGGGAGAGAGATAAGGGGTAGAAGGTTAAACATAGAGGGTAGAGGGTTTAAGGGTTTAGATTTTAAGGGTTAAGGGTTTAGGATAGAGGGGAGAGAGATAGAGGGAGTCTGAGAGAGAGATACTTGAGAGAGAGAGAGATTAGAGGGAGTAGGAGGGAGATACTTGAGAGAGGGAGAGAGAGGGTAGAGGGTTTAAGGGTTTTGGGTTTAAGGGTTAATATTTAATGGTTTAGGGTTTAGGGTTATGGGTAGTGATGGAACTTCAAAGTTTTTTTCTTTTAGTTTTATTTGATCCTTCCTTGTGTCTCTAGTCATCTATGGTGTTTGGGAAAATCCTAAGGATGGGGTTTTACCTTTTTCTTCATGTAAAACCCTAGTGTTCATCTTACACTTTGGATGGGATCTATTTGGCCGTTACTTTTTGGGAAGGATTTAAAATGACTTAAGCCCCATCACTTTGTAGGTCTAGGCTAGGCCCCCTTTTGTTTTATTGTTTTATTTCCTTTGCCCAACTTTATTTTTCCTAAGTCTTTTGTTGGTCCCATGTTCCCTCATTAAAAAAATTATGTCATTGTTTTCATTGACCTAGTGATGTCCCCTTATTCCTTTAGGGGAGAGGGCCCATTAGTCTTTCTGACCATCCTAACCATAATTAAATGATAATATTTTTTTATAATGTTTTATATATAAGTAGAGGACTCATGTCCGGATGTGATGCATATTTTTTTGTAATTTTTTTCCAAGTAAATAATTAATTATGAATTTTTTATTACAACTTTTAAAAAATATTAAAACTCTTATGTCTGACCACCTTAACTTGGTCAAGACTTCATGAAATTTAATTTTTATTTTTTTAATCCTATAGTATGTGAAGCATATAATGTGACACATGTTTCGAATTCAAAAAATATGATACCATTTGAAAGTTATAGATCTTTTTCAATCAGCCTATCGATTAGGAATTTAGTTGTAATTCTAATAGAAAATGAATAATAATTATTTATTAAATTCAAACTAAAGAATAATTTATATTGGTGGAAATATGAGAATCTCCTCTAAAAACCCTTTTCATTTCATCAATTTTGGGTAAAAAAAAGGTCGTCAGACACATACCCTACAAATACCCATAATATTGCCACTTTTTGGCCCATCATGATCCTGCACATACCCACTTCTTCATGAATGAATTTATGTTTTTTTCATATAAAATTTAGAGGTTCTCATGTGTTCAAGTATGGGTCCATTTTTTATCAACATTTGGTTTTTTCTTTATTTACATTTGGACTATTTATTTACAATATATTGTATAAATATGTAGTAAGACTAGGTATTATCATCACGATTGAGTGTTCCCTCTCCCCTAATAAATGTTTTTATTTTGTAGAGGGACAAGTTCGCATCACCGTAGATCAATTGTCATGTGATCTTAGCTATTCCCTGCCATGCTGCAATGACCCCACCAGTTGATCATGATATCATAGGCAAGCACCACGTGTACTAGGCCCTCTCCCCTAATAATTTTTTCTATTTTGCAGAGGGACAATTTCACATGGTCGTAAATCAATCATCGTGTGATCTCAGCCATTCCTTGCCATCCCGCAATGACCCCACCAGTTGATTGCAATATAACAGGCGAGTGCCACGTGTCTCATCCGGTGAAGCCAAAGGAATGATAAATACTTTGATGCATCTTTAATACATTATGTTGCGAGTTACTAAAGTACTTATAAGATGCGTGTGTTTTAAATCAACAAAGATGTTATAATTTTGGTAGAAAGGTGCTCGATGGTTAATAACAACGCTTGTGACTGTGTTGAATGAACAAGATTTTCAATGGTTGAGATCCATGGTTTCTGGCCATCGAGTAATCAAAAGTTGCGAGCTCTTTATTGATTGTGATATCACAAGTGAGCACCACGTGTCTCATCCGGTGAAGTTGAAGGAATGATAAATACTTTGATGCATATTTACTACATTCTGTTGTGGGTTATATTTATTAATGTCTTAATATTAGTTTATAAATTAGACATTAATTATAAATATTTTAAAATAAATTAATTATTTCAATCTAAAATTTTAATATTTGACATTAGAAATAAAATTAAACTAAATTCTAATTTTTTAAATCCATAAAATATTTATTATCTATTTAGTTTTAATAATTATCTAATACAATTAAATTAAACTAAATTAAACATTCATTTTAAATTAATTAAACAATTAGAAATTAGAAATTTAGAATAAATTAAGAAATAAGATCTATATAAAATCAACTTTTCTATTTGTTTTCTTTGTATCCAAATCATTTCATTTTCTAAAATTATACTAAATTCTAGATATCATAATTAAAAAAAAAATTGTATTCTATTCTAATCCTAACCCTAGTTAAACCCTAACCCTATTTGGACTCTAACCCTTACCCTAATTGAACACTAAATCTAATTGTAATTGACCACTAAGAATAATTGAATTCTACCCCTAACCCTAACCCTAACTCTAACTAAACCCTAAACTTAACTCTAATCAAACACTAACCCAAACCTACTTGATTCATAATCCCAACCCTAACCCAAACCCTAATTCAACTTTAAAACTAACTTTAATTAAGTATTAAGCCTAATTGAACATTTATTGAACACTAGTCCTAATTTTACCATAACCCTAACTTTGAACTACAGTTGAACTCTAATCTAACCCTAACACTAATTCTTATCCTGATTAAACCTTAATCCCAACCCTAACCTTAACCTTGACCCTATTTGAACTCTGATTGAATTCATAACCTTAATTAAACCCCAACCTCATCCTCAATCATAACCCAAATTGAACATAAATTGAACCCTAAACCTAACCCCAAGTGAACACTAATCCTAATTGAACTTTAACATTTTAGTTAAGAATATTAAAGTTCCTTAGATTTTCCCATTCATCGTCATTTATCTTTCAATTCCTAAGAGAACTCCAAAAATTTATACTTTTATAATGTTTTAATACACACCTAATATTAAGGGTTGTGTATGTGCAAGATCATCATGGAAAAAATAGGCCCATAAGTGGCAAAAAAATTAGAAAAATTAGAGTTAGGAAACTTGACGTAAAAATTAGAATAAGTTATCTATATTATTTCAAAAATATGTAAGAATAGAATACGTAGCAAATTGAATGTAGTTTCTAAACTACTAGGTTTATTTTTATTTTTTAAAAATCTATTTGGTGAAAATTTTAAATTTCAATGCATTAGTACTTAAATTTCATGGAAAAAATAAGAAGTAGGTGTTTGTCTGACCACCCTAACCACAATAAAATGATAATATTCTTTTATAATATTTGAGACATAAGTAGAGGACTCATGTCCAGATGTGATGCATATTTTTTTCTAATTTTTTTCCAAGTAAATAATTAATTATGAATTTTTTATTACAAATTTTAAAAAATATAAAAACTCATATGTCTTACCACCTTAATTTGTTCAAAACTTCATGAAATTCAATTTTTCTTTTTTTTAATCCTATAGTATGCAAAGCATAGAATGTTATGCATGTTTTGGATTCAAAAACTGTGTTACCGTTTCAAAGCTATAGATGTTTTTCAATCAGCCTATCAATCAGCACTTTAGTCATAATTTAAATAAAAAATGAATAATAATTATTTATTAAATTCAAAGTAAAGCATAATTTATATTGGTGGAAAGATGATAACCTCCTTTAAAAACCCTTTGCATTTCATCAACTTTGGGTAAAAAAAGTCATCAGCCACATACCCTACAAATACCCATCATATTGCCACTTTTTAGCCCATCATGATCCTGCACATACCCGCTTTAGAGATTAAGGGTTAAGGGTAGAGGGGAGAGAGAAATAGAGAGAGAGAGTGAGAGAGAGAGAGACTTTAGAGAGGGAGAGGGGGTAGGAGGGAGAGACTTGAGAGAGAGAGAGGGTAGAGGGTAGAGTGTTTAAGGGTTTAGGGTTATGGGTAGAGGCGAGAGAGATATAGGGATTCATTGAGAGAGAGAGGGAGGGAGTGGGAGACAGATAGAGAGTATGTAGAGGGTTAAGGGTAGAGGGTAGAGGTTTAAGGGTTAAGGGTAGAGGGGCAGAATATAAGAGTGAGTGTGTGAGAGAGAGAGAGAGACCTTAGAGAGGGAAAGGGGGTAGGATGGTGATACTTGAGAGAGAGGGAAATAGGGAGGGAGTGGGAGAGAGATATGGGGTAGAGTGTTAAACTTAGAGGGTAGAGAGTTTACGGGTTTATATTTCAAGGTTGGAGGGGAGAGAGATAGAGGGAGTGTGTGAGTGATAGAAATACCTAAGAGAGGGAGAAGGGGTAGGAGGGAAAGACTTGAGATAGAGTGAGTGAGTGAGTGAGTGAGATAGAGACCTCAGAGAGGGAGTCGTGCTAGGAGAGAGAGACTTGAGAGAGAGAGAGATAAAGGAAGGGAGGGTAGAGGGTAGAGGGTAGAGGGTTTAAGGGTTTAGGGTTTGCCATTTAGGGTTAAGGGGAGAGAGATAGAGGGAGTGAGTGAGTTAGAGAGAGACCTAAGAGAGAGAGAGAGAATTAGGAGGGGGAAGGGAGAGGGGAAGAGTTTTGAGGGTAAAGGATATAAGGTTTAAGGGTTTAGGGTTTAAGGGTTTATGGTCGAGGGTTTAAAGATGAGGGGTAGGAGAGAGAGACTTGAGGGAGAGAGAGGGAGGGAATGGGAGAGAGATAAAGGAAGGGAGGGTTAAGGGTAGATGATATAGGGTTTAAGGGTTAAGGATTTAGGGTTTAGGGTTCAGGGTTAAGGGGAGAGAGATAGAGGGTGTGAGTGAGTGAGAGAGACCTAAGAGAGGGAGATGGGGTAGGATATTGAAGATACTTGAGAAAGAGAGAGAGAGGGAGGGAGTGGGAGAGAGATAGAGGGAGGGAGGGTTAAGGGTATAGGGTAGATGGTTTAAGGGTTTAGGGTTAAAGGTGGAGGGGAGAGAGATAGCGGGAGTGAGTGAGTGAGAGAAATACCTAAGAGAGGGAGAAGGGGTAGGAGGTAAAGACTTGAGATAGAGTGAGTGAGTGAGTGAGAGAAAGACCTCAGAGAGGAAGTGGTAGAGAGAGGTAGAGAGAGAGAGAATCAGGATGGGGAAGGGAGAGGGGTAGAGTGTTGAGGGTAGAGGATAGAAGGTTTAATGGTTTAGGGTTTAAGTGTTTATGGTTGAGGGTTTAGGGATTAGGGGTAGGAGGGAGAGAATTGAGAGAGAAAGAGAGGCAGGGAGTCAGATAGAGATAAAGGAAGGCATGGTTAAGGGTAGAGGGTAGGGGGTTTAATGGTTAAGGGTTTAGGGTTTAGGGTTTAGGGTTAAGTAGAGAGAGATAGAGAGAGTGAGAGAGTGAGAGAGAGACGTAAGAGATGGAGAGGGGGTAGGATATTGAAGATACTTGAGAGAGATAGAGGGAGGGAGTGGGAGAGAGATAGAGAGAGGGACGGTTAATGGTAGATGGTATATGGTTTAAGGGTTTAAGGTTAAGGGTGGAGGGGATAGAGATAGAGGGAGTAAGTGAGTGAGAGAAATACCTAAAAGAGGGAGAAGGGGTAGGAGGGAGAGATTTGAGAGAGAGACCTAAGAGAGAGAGAGGGGGTAGGAGGGAGAGACTTGAGAGAGAGAGAGGGTAGAGGGTTTAAGGGCTTAGGGTTTAAGGGTTAAGGGTTAATGGTTTAGGGTTTAGGGTTATGGGTAGTGATGAAACTTCAAAGTTTTTTTCTCTGTGTTCTATTTTATCCTGCCTTGTGTCTCTGGTCATCGATGGTGTTTGGGAAAAGCCTAAGGTTGGTGTTTTACCTTCATCTTCATGTAAATCCGTAGTGTTCATCTTACACCTTAGATGGGATATATTTGGCTATTAATTTTTGGGAAGGCCTTAAAACTTCTTAATCCCCATCGCTTTGTCCAGGTTTTCCCCCTTTCATTTTATTGTTTTATTTCCTTCGCCTTACTTTATTGTTCCTAAGTCTTTTGTTGGTGTCGTGTTCCCTCGTTAAAAAAACTTATGTCATTTTTTATCTTTGACCTAGTGATGTCCCCTTATTACTTTAGGGGAGAGGGCCCATTAGTCATGAGGGCTAACTTTCTCAGCATGTAGCAAATGATTGAAATATTGTAGAACCTTCATTTTTTTTTTGAAATGTAGATTGGTCTCTTATTTATCTATAACTAAGGTTTGGAGGCACAACTCATCATGCAACTTACCACATCGGTAGATATTTTAAGTGTCTAAAATTTGAATTTTTAAAGGTTTGACAAAAACTTAATCATGGAACCCCCAATAGTTGAACCAAAAAAATATCATTTGTTTCTTGTAGAATATGATATTTTTATTTAAATTAAAATAAATATACAAGCTAAGTGGACCAAATACTTATTGATAACCATAAATATTTGATATCTCTACCTTTTATATTCAACACATATGGACTAATAGTTGAACAAAAAAAAATTATTTGTTGTTATAAAAACAACACATAATGATTTAAAATACAACTTATCTTGAACAAAAATGGACCAATAGTTGAACACAATACTTTTTTGAAAACCCTTCATATTTAATGTGAAAATACATGTGATTTATTGTGCTCAACTTTTATATTTTTGATAGGACAAACTATTAATATAAAATTATCCAATGCTTGTACATTGCTACCCCAATTGTTGTACACATAAGAACAATATTTTTTCACTATGATAACAATGCTTGTTTCAATGAGTGTCTTATTTTATTAAATGAGCATTTTATTTTTTAAATGATATACTTATAGTGGAGAGTTGTGATATTTTATTTGAAACAAAAAAAATACTTATTTCACTTCTTCATGAATGTATTTATGTTTTTTTCATATAACATTTAGAGGTTCTCATGTGTTCAAGTATGGGTCCATTTTTTATCAACATTTGGTTTTTTCTTTTTTTACATTTGGACTATTTATTTACAATATATAGAATAAATATGTGGTAAGACTAGGTATTGTCATCATGATTGAGTGTGACCTCTCCCCCTAATAAATGTTTTTATTTTGCACCCCACAAACTACTAGGCCCTCTCCCCTAATAAATGTTTTTATTTTGCAGAGGGACAAGTTCGCATGGTCGTATATCAATCGTTGTGTGATCTTAGCCATTCCCTACCATCCCACAATGACCCCACTAGTTTATCATGATATCATGAGTGAGAACCACATATATTGAGTCCTCTCCCCTAATAAATATTTTTATTTTGCATAGGGACAAGTTCAAATGGCCGTAGATCAATTGTCGTGTGATCTCAACCATTCCTTTCCATCCCACGATGACCCCACCAGTTGATCGTGATATCACGAGTGAGCACCATGTGTCTCATCGATGAAGCTAAAGGAATGATAAATAATTTGATGCATCTTTAATACATTATGTCATGGGTTACTAAAGAAGTTATAAGATGCACATGTTTTAAATCAATGGAGATGTTATAATCCCAGTAGAAAGGTGCTTGATGGTTAATAATAAGCATGGTGACTGTGTTGAACAAAAATATTGTCAATGGTTGAGATCCACAGTTGCCTGCCATTGCGTGATCAAAATTTGTGAGGTATTTATTGATTGTGATATCATGGGCGAGCACCACGTGTCTCATTTGGTGAAGCCGAAGGAATGATAAATACTTTTCTGCATCTTTAATACATTATGCCAGGGGTTACTAAAGCAGCTATAAGATGCACATGTTTTAAATCAACAGAGATGTTATAATCTTGGTAGAAAGGTGCTTAATGGTTAATAACAAGGTTGGAAACTGTGTTGAACGAACATGATTGTCGATGGTTGAGATGCATGGTTTCCCGCCATCGTGTGATCAAAAGTTGCGAGTTCTTTATTGATTGCGATATAATGGTTGGGCGCCATGTGGATCTCCTTGGAAATGAGTAGTATGGTAAAAAATTGATATATTTATTTTATTTCATTTATTAAATACTTAGTAGCATATATATTATTTATTAATAATATATATAAAATATGTCGAGAGATATCCTTTTGATGTGACTATTGTACTTTTATAAAATAGGTTCCTTTACAAATATATCTCTTGGCGTATTTTGTATATATTACTAAATAATATATATATGCTAGTAACATTTGCAGCACAACATGAAAGACAATATTATAATTACTTTTAGTTATAGAATTATAATCCTAACCCTTCTAATTTTTAAAATCCATAAAATATTTATTATCTATTTAGTTTTACTAATTATCTAATACAATACAATACAATTAAATATTCATTTTAAATTAATTAAAAAATTATTAATTAGAATTTTAGAATAAATTAAGAAATAAGATCTATAGAAAATCAACTTTTCTATTTTTTTCTCTTTGTGCCCAAATCATTTCATTTTCTAAAATTATACTAAATTCTAGATATCATAATTAAACAGAAAACTTTATTCTATTCTAATCCTAACCCTAGATAAACCATAACCCTATTTGGACTCTAACCCTTACCCTAATTGAACACTAAATCTAATTGTGTGGATGCTAAATCTGCATTTGCTAAAAAAAAACATTAGCATTGTTATTTAACACAAAGAAAAATAAAAGCATCCCTATGAAATAATGAAACATGTTAATCATGCAATGAAAGGAATCCAAGAAACTAAATAAAAAACATAATAATATGAATCAAAACCTATCCCATAGTGGATTGGTGCTATTGTGGAAAATATCCCTTTCCCAACCCTTGATTATGAAAATGATGATGATGATGGATAAAATCAGTTCTCAAATGAAGAGAGTGACTTTGTATAAGAGTTGTAGATGAGATAAAAAGATTGTGGGGGATTTTTTAATGAATGAAGCCCTCTATTTATAGATTATTTTGATGATACACTGATGCATTTTGAACCATTTTTCGATGACAGCTCGTCAGAATTCTGACGGCTGATGCCGGGTCAGAATTTTGACATTTCAAATGTCGTCAAAATTTTGATGCAAAAATAGCGACAAATAGCCATCAGAATTTTGATGAGCTGTCATCGAAAAATGGTTCAAAATGTATCAGTGAGAGAATGGCCAAATGGATGAATGTGGGACTAAATGTAAACCAATGAAAAGAGGCCACTTGTCAACTTGCCATAGGTTGAAGGATGTGCAAGATTTGGGAAATGTGCCTAAGAGAGGGAGATTTCAAATTTGAATTTGAGAGTAAATGTTGAGTTTGACTTGTGCAAGCGACATGTAAGAGCTTATTAATTTCTTTGTTGGATATACATGTCCACTTGTTTTTGAATTCAAACTTGAGGGAATATTCCATGTTGAGTGAAAATGCTGATTTTAATAAATCAATAAATTGATTTGTTTGTGCAAGTGGGAATATTCAGAGGATGTGATGGGTAGTTAGGTTAGGATAATTAGGATTAGATTAGCTTAGTCATGATTAGGTGAGTTTGACCCCTTTGACTTGAATATTTGGATTTATTTAAATCAAAAAGGGACAGAAGGTGATTTCAGATTTAATTAAATAAAAGGCTTGATTTATTTAATTAAAAGGAGGGTGATGTTAGGATCAAGTTGATTTATTTTTAGATGGATGATCCTTAGAGATTAATCAATTAAACTTGGTTTATTTAATTGACAAGGGAATATGATTATTTAAATATGCATGATGTGAATTTGACATGTCTACATTTTCCCCCTCTCTGAAGCAATGTACTTGTTGCGTTGGTTCAAAGAATAATCTTACCATGATCAAAATTCAAAAAAATTCTAATTTTTCGGATGCCCCAGTGGAAAGTACACTGGTACATTGCCCCCTTGAGAGATCAAGCAAAAAGATTAAACTTGAGTGTCAATCTCATGATGAAGAGGTTCAAAATGGATGGTTATGGATGATGATGCAAATGAGATGTTTTTAAGATGCTTAGAATAACAAATATATATTATCCTAAACAACTTAAATGATGATATGATGTGATATGCTATGATTATGCAATGGATGTTCTACGCAGATGCTTAGACTAACAGATCTATATTATGATGATGAAAATGCATTTGAAATGATCGGTGTTTCCTATTATCTATGATATGAATGATATGTTTCATGCTAAAATTTTGTGGATGCATGATGGATGCATGATGGATGCATTGGTGATGATGATGTTAGTGCAAAAATGAGATGATGACAAGAGGATCCCACAAGTCCATGATCCGACGAGACTTTATTAGAGATGATGATGATGATAGATGATGATTTGCTTATCAAGAATTGGGATTTTTAAAAGGGCTACTTACCTTATGTTTGATAACACACATAGGTACAATGCATCAAGGTATAAAGAAACAGGATGGAATTGTCCCTAGTGTGATGGAATTTGACTTGAAAAATAGATATGAGTATTCTTTTTCACACTTGGCATACAAAAACCTTGCTAGGGTGTACCTAACAAAGCAAGTATTCACCAAGTTATTTTACAAGAACATCCAACAAGCACAACAGACAAAAGATAATGATCATTGCCCCATTCCTATCTCTCTAAATCCTTCATTCAAATATCATCGAGAGGTACCTAGAATGAGCACAATAAGATAAATCAAATGAAAAGATCAAGTACACAAAAAATACAATGTTCTTCATACCTTCAGCCAGAGGGATTTGTTTTGATAGGATAAGAATCCAAAGTGATATCCAAAATTATGCCCATTGTCAGAATGATATATCCTAGGACATGCATTGTATAGGATGATGATGGTTTGATAAGTTGATTAATAGGCTATTGATATAAGGTTGATTGACATGTCTGAAAATGATCAAGAGTTTGATTTTGTTTTTAAAGATTTGTTGTTTGCTTTTTATTTTACGATTGAAGCTTGTTTTTGTTGATTGTTCTGGTTGTTTCTATTTGTGTTGTCAAAGGATGAAGGTGATCAATTTATTATGGATGATTGATTATTTCGAGTGAAAGAGAAATGAGATGGATGGATTTTTTCAAATATTTAGATGTTTTTGAAATTTTTGGAATGTTTTGATTTTTGATTTTATAAATGTTTTTGATTTTTTCATTTTTTCGAATGTTTCTAGATTTTGGTGTTTTTCGAATGTTTTTGTGTTTTTGATTTTTTTGAATGTTTTGGATTTTGATGTGATTTTGGATGTTTTTGGATTTCGATGTCTGAGGGGCTGATCAAAGATTAGCCTTGCCTACGTTTAAGCTCAAAGACGA
>VDFB02281492.1:699012763-699053480 GCA_007258455.2 Sequoia sempervirens | reverse complement strand
AAAACAAATACATAACAAAACCAAAACATATTAAAATTATATTCATTGGATAGCTTGTTCTGAGGAATACCATAATCATTTGAAATAAATTTTAAATGAATTCATTTGATCCCCCAAAACCTAAATCAAAAATGATTTTTTATCAGCATTTTGATAGGTGTAAAGGAGACAAATTTATAGGTATGGTTTAAAACTAGCGAGGTTCTATTCAAGGGGTTTTGATCTAAGGTGATTTGATCAAACCCTCTTCAATTGGAATCCTTAAAATGGAACTTTTTAAGGCTTAAATAATTATATTTTCTAAAAATATGTGATTTTAGCTAAAATTCGTTCCTCTCAGGAATTGTAAACCACTATTATGACAGCACCGCTCACCCACTCCCACTCTCTTCATCCCTCCCTCCCACTCTCTCCCACCCTCTCCCACTCTCTCCCACTCCCTCTCCCTACCTATCTCTGAAGTCTCTCCCTCTCACCCTACCTAGCTAATTCCCCCTCACTCTAACCCCTTTTCTCCCACTCCCTCTCTTTTAAACTCACTTCCACCCCCTTTCCCCATCCCACCCTACCTAGACAACTCTCTCTCTCTCTCTTAAAATTCTCCCTCCCTCTAAAGACATACATAAATACATACAAGCATAATACATATGTACATAAAATCCTACATCCATACAATATGCATGCACTAATACATATAGTCATACATACATACAAGGATATATACATACATTAACATTAATGAAGAAATAACACGAGCATGTTATTTCTTGCTTGGCATGTATCATAGATAAGAAAAATGTCAAAAGTAGGAAATAACACAAGCGCGTTATATTTTTCTTTGGGAATCCCAAAGCCCTAGCATTGGTAGTTTCCTTGGAATACCAACCCAAAGGCTTGGAGGGCATTCCCAATGACTAGAGACGTGTTTTTGCAAATTCTACAATTTTTTCACATAATCGAGTTCATGCTCACCATTAGGATTGCATCTGGTTCAATATCGACAAAAGAAAACACATGGGTAATGTTAGGTTCTCTCTTAGCTATCCAACGATGTAATTTTTTTTACTTTTTAACAATGTTAAGCCTTTCATGCATAATTTCTTTTGTTTGTATGTATCTTTTTTGCCAAAAAGTAGTGTTTGGTTTTTTTTCATTATAAATTAACCGTTCATCAAAATTTCAAATAAATTACATTTTTAGAAACTAGACTCTATTCTACAATTTAAAAAATAAAAATAAAAAATCATTTACCTTCAAAATTTTTTAGGGGGAGCACGGCCAAAATCCTACTTTTTAGGAAGTGCCCACTAAGAAAATTAGTAAAAAATCAAATATTCATTAAAAAAATATCAGAAAAATCATGCATCAACTAGATACTGTTAGCTAACATTTGACTATAGCAATTTTAAAAATACTACAAAAAAGTTCGCCATGCTTAGGTCGTACAGGAGTTGCTATGTTATGTTTTCTGACAAAAATAGCACCAATTTGTGTATGTCCCTCTTTTGAACCCCTTAATCTCAACCATTTTCAAAATAAATTAGTAGTTTAGAAAGTAGACTCAGAGCACTTCGATCCTTGTTTTTGTTCCATCTCAAAATTTTGAGTGTAACTATCCTCAATTTCATGTCCAAGGTCAGTATTTCCTAATTTTAGAAAAAAAGTGGCCACTTAAGCCCCCTTTTTGGGAACCATCTTGGTGCACTTACCCCATGATCACTCCAAGTGTATCTCAACCACTTGTCACTACATCCAACATGATTCCAAATACACAACCATTACCACCAAAACCAAGTGCAATAAGTCAATATTGTAACATCGCACTAAAAGCACATCAAGCCTACCAACAAGCACTTCAACAATATCAGGTGGCTCCACAAACCGCTCAAGCTACCCAAGCCAATCAAGCTACCCAAGCTTCCCAAGCCTCTCAAGCTACCCAACAAACACAAGAACAAACACAAAAAATGATAATTATTGGGGATATCAATGAACATTCCACCACTGGTGATAGCATTGACAATCTGCCCACCACAATTGCTGAAAGCATTGATCAAGATCTATCCATCAAAGAGTGCATTGGAGATGTTTCTATCTCATCTGAAGATTAAATCAACATAAGTCAAGAGTCACTTTTCAATCGTGATCAAAATTCACCAACAATACCCAACAATGATCCAATTCAAGAAATGTCAACATCACTTGACCCAATGGTTGAATACATTCACAATATCTCCACCGTAATTGTTGAAAACAATGTTCAAAACCTATCCATAAATGAGCACATTGAATATGTTTCCACTTCATTTGATGACCAACTCACCATACATCAAGAGCCACTCTTTAGTGATCTATTTCAAGCAGTGTTAGGATTATTTGATCCTATCAACATAATGCATGATCCATCGACCAATGATCGTATTAAAAATGTGTCTACATTTCCTTATGAGTTCGAGGACATATCTCAAGAATTTATTCCAAAGCATGATCAAAATCTTCTCCAAGGTCTAGCAATGGTTCTTTCCAAGACATGATGACATCCTTTGACCTCATGGTTACAGATACTGAAAGAATCCTCAACTCGACACTTGATCCAAATTCACTGAAAGATCAAGAGGATATTGAGCCATTCCCCATGCCTAATGACAACATCCAGGAACCATTTGTAAGTAATCCATCCTTTAAAACTGACCCATGTTAGGAACTTGATCTAGAGCATGTCGAAAGCAACTCCAAAATCATTCAAGATCAAGAATTTGTATCTTCAAGATACTACAATAATCTAATGGAAACTCTCTTATCTATGCAAGATGATCATATCCATGTAGCACATACTCCTCCATCTACCCATGAGATGCTTTCTATGGATGGACACATATATGATCTTCATTCAAAATAGGATTCCTTTACTCTTAATATTATTACACAAAAAGAGCAGGTTATTGAGTTGTCAACATTAGTATCAAATATATCACAAATTTAGACTAGGGACATCATGAATAAGGATATCCAACATTATCCACTCAAAGAAGTAGATAAGACATAACAAGATATTCCTGAGTCAGTTGAGCAACAAATGGAAACAACGTCATCTGCAGTGGTCATTTATCAAAGAATGCATTCTAAACAAGAGCTCTCAGAATAGGCAGAATCAAAGCATGAAGGTACTACTTCCACAATACTGGGGGCAACTTCGTCTCAAGCAAACATCAACATAGGAAGAACGAAGAATCCTTACGATGAAATCGATGTCAATACTACAACTAGTCACATCATGAATCTTCAACCACCCATCACCCCATCCATGAATTGGGACCAACATCAAAAGATATATTTAAATCAAAGTACGAAGAATGTTATCAAAGAAAAAGAAGCGGGAAAGCATAATGGAAAAATCAAATAAAAATGGATACCAAAGAATACAAAGAAAGACTATCCAGGCTATCAAACTCCACCAGTCAAAGAAACTATGGGGCAAAAAAAAAGAGGGAAAAGTATCCATCAAGTATGTCCACAAAAGAAAAATTAGGCTTTTCAAGTGACGTATAAATTATATCAAGCAGTTGGTCCTAATTCCATGCACACTTTTGTATCCACCCATCATTGCTCATCTTCCCAAGTTTGGAGAGTCAAAGGTTCCAAACTGTCAACCAATCCATCTCTTATCCCTAAACACACTCCATCCACACCTCCACGCATGATATCCAGTTCTCACATTGACCATGTATTGGCAACGACCCTTTATCATAAGGATTCCGAAGGAACTCTATCGCGACCTGTGAATAAAGACAGAGTTAACCCCGATATCAATGAAGTAGATTAGAAATCTCAAAATTTGCATTCAAGTGTACGTATCTTAGCAAAGCAACTTCTTCAAGTAGGCTATCAATGGCACATCATGACAGGGGAATCTACATCAGCCACACCATGTGATTCAGCATGAGTTTAAAATATTTTAGAAAAAACCAAAAAAAAAAATGAAAATCCAAAAACAAAAATTAGAAAAAGGATTGAAAATAGTAAAGAGAAAAATCGTCCTCTAGTGAAAACCATATGGGGAACACTTTGGGCAAGACCATGATGAAAACTTGGAAAATAGACATCATGTGTAGGATCAAGCATCTACGTGTGCCACTTTAGGTGAAAGCATCTCATCCCATCCATAATAAATCCAACATTCCATCCATATCATCCATAATAAATCCAAAATTCCATCCATATCATCCATAATAAATCCATCCATCCGTAAACCATTGATCAAATCCATTTTCATCCATCTGCATCCATCATCCAAGTTATCTTGATCTTGATGAAATTTTGGGGCACACTTTACATTTCCTTATGGTAAACATTGTGACATGGGTCATTTTCATTGATCCTATCCTATGTAGCATTATCTAAGCCATGAAGCATAATCCAAATGAGCATTCTTTATTTGAACACCTTATCTTATCGCAAGATAATTCTTGGCATCCTTTGCATGCTTACCATATCCATCCATCCATACACCTATCCAAGCATCCACACATGACATTCCATACATTGCTATACATTGGGGGTAGATATCTCACATCTTGCTTTGAGAATAAATCTTGATCTATATCCTCCAACTTATGTGGTGATCTGAATATTGGAAAATGTAAAATCAAATTGGTCAAAGCATTTGTGATCCAGAGTTTGAATCACTAGCCCATGGCATATTTTTACAAGAAGATGTTCCTTATCAGGATTTATCTTTCATTGAACATCAATCCAAATAATCACTACCAGTCGCATCTAGTTTTCACGTCAACATCACATCCAATCATCCAAAAATCTTTTGTTCCAAACCAAGTTTCAACAATCATGATCAATCAAATCCAATCAAAAAATCATCATCTTGGCATATCCTCCCCGATCATTGTGTTGCTTAACACTATCCTTGCATTATTGTGCATCCTCAACAATGTTATCATCATCAATCCTGATCAATCAATCCTTACATTGTTGTGCATCCTCAACAATGTTATCGTCATCAATCTTGATCAGTCAAATCCTTACATTATTGTGTGTCCTCGACAATGTTATCATCATCAATCCATTAATTTGATCAATCAACCTTAGCTTGGTCTTCAACAAAATCCCAAATAGATCACTGATATCATTAGACACATCCATATCCAAATCATCAAAATCATACGAAAATCCAAAAACATCAGAAAATCAAAAAATCCAAAAAACATCAAAACATATCAAAATCCAAAAACACTCAAAAAATTTAGAAAAATATCAAAAACATTAAAATCTGAACTACGTCATCTCTGAGCTTAAACATAGGCAAGGCTAATCTTTGATCAGCCTGAGACATCAAAATCCAAAACATCCAAAATCACATCAAAATCCAAAACATTTAAAAAAATCAAAACACAAAAACATTCAAAAAACACCAAAATCCAAAAACATTCAAAAATAAAAAAAATCAAAAACATTTATAAAATTAAAAATTAAAACATTCCAAAAAAGTCAAAAACATCCAAATATTTGAAAAAATTCATCCATCTCATCTCACTTTCACTCGAAATAATCAATCATCCATAATAAATTGATCATCACCTTCATCCTTTGGCAACACAAACAGAAACAACCACAACAATCAGCAAAAACAAGCTTCAATCGTAAAATAAAAAGCAAACAACAAATCTTTAAAAACAAAATCAAACTCTTGATCATTTTCAGACATGTCAATCAACCTTATATCAACAGCCTATCAATCAACTTATCAAACCATCATCATCCTATACAATGCATGTCCTAGGATATATCGTTTCGACAATGGGCATAATTTTGGATATCACTTTGGATTCTTCTCCTATCAAAACACATCCCTCTAGCTGAAGGTATGAAGAACATTGGATTTTTTGCGTACTTGATCTTTTCATTTTATTTATCTTACCGTGCTCATTCCAAGTACCTCTCGATGATATCTGAACGAAGGATTTAGAGAGATAGGAATGGGGCAACAATCAATATCTTTTGTCTGTTGTGCTTGTTGGACGTTCTTGTAAAATAACTTGGTGAATACTTGCTTTGTTAGGTACACCCTAGCAAGGTTTCTGTATGTCAAGTGTGAACAAGAATACTCCTATCTGTTTGTCAAGTCAAAGTCCATCGCACTAGGGACAATGCCATCCTAGTTCTCTATACCTTGATGCATCACACCTATGTGTGTTATCAAACATAAGGTAAGTATCCCTTTTTAAAATCCCAATTCTTGATAAGCAAATCATCATCTATCATCATAATCATCTCTAATAAAGTCTTGTCAGATCATGGACTTGTGGGATCCTCTTGTCATCATCTCATTTCTACACTAACATCATCATCACCAATGCATCGATCATGCATCCACAAACCTATAGCATGACACATATCATTCATATCATACATAATAGGAAACACAGATTATTTCAAATGCATTTTCATCATCATAATATAGATCTATTAGCCTAAGCATCTGCATAGAACATCCATTGCATAATCATAGCATATCACATCATCCATCTCATCCATCATCACATCATATCATCATTTAAGTTGTTTAGGATAATATAGATTTGTTATTCTAAGCATCTTAAAAACATCTCATTTGCATCATCATCCATAACCATCCATTTTGAACCTCTTTATCGTGAGATCGACCCTCAAATTGAATCTTTTTGCTTGATCTCTCGAGGGGGCAATGTACCAGTGTACTTCTTTCCGCTGGGGCATTCGAAAAATCAATTTTTTTTTGAATTTTGATTATGGTAAGATTATTCTTTGAACCAATGCAACAAGTACATTGCTTCAAAGAGGGGAAAAATGTAGACACATCAAATTGACATCATGCATATTTAACTAATCATATTCCCTCATCAATTAAATAAACCAAGTTTAATTGATTAATCTCTAAGGATCATCCATCTAAAAATAAATCAACTTGATCCTAACATCACCCTCCTTTTAATTAAATAAATCAAGCCTTTTATTTAATTAAATCCGAAATCACCTTCTATCCCTTTTTGATTTAAATAAATCCAAATATTCAAGTCAAAGGGGTCAAACTCACCTAATCATGATTAAGCTAATCTAATCTTAATTATCCTAACCTAACTACCCATCACATCCTCTAGATATTCCCACTTGCACAAATAAATCAATTTATTGATTTATTAAAATCAACATTTTCACTCAACATGGAATATTCCCTCAAGTTTGAATTCAAAAACAAGTGGACATATACATCCAACAAAGAAATTAATAAGCTCTTACATGTCCCTTGCACAAGTCAAACTCAACATTTACTCTCAAATTCAAATTTGAAATCTCCCTCTCTTGGGCACATTTCCCAAATCTTGCACATCCTTTAACCTATGGCAAGTTGACAAGTGGCCTCTTTTCATTGGTTTACATTTAGTCCCACATTCATCCATTCGGCCATTCTCTCATCAAAATAATCTATAAATAGAGAGCTTCATTCATTAAAAAATCCTCCATAATCTTTGTATCTCATCTACAACTCTTATGCAAAGTCACTCTCTTCATTTGAAAACTGATTTTGTCCATCATCATCATCATTTGCATTATCAAGGGTTGGGAAAGGGATATTTTCCACAATAGCACTAGTCCACTATGGGATAGGTTTTGATTCATGTTATTATGTGTTTTATTTAGTTTCTTGGATTCCTTTCATTGCATGATTAACATGTTTCATTATTTCATAGGGATGCTTTTATTTTTCTTTGTGTTAAATAACAATGCTAATGCTTTTTTTGAGAAAATGCAGATTTAGCATCCACACAATTAGATTTAGTGTTCAATTAGGGTAAGTGTTAGAGTCCAAATAGGGTTAGGGTTTATCTAGGGTTAGGATTAGAATAGAATAAGTTTTTGTGTTTAATTATGATATCTAGAATTTAGTATAATTTTAGAAAATGAAATGATTTGGGCACAAAGAGAAAAAAATAGAAAAGTTGATTTTCTATAGATCTTATTTCTTTATTTATTCTAAAATTCTAATTAATAATTTTTTAATTAATTTAAAATGAATATTTAATTTAATTTAATTGTATTAGATAATTAGTAAAACTGAATAGATAATAAATATTTTATGGATTTTAAAAATTAGAAGGGTTAGGATTATAATTCTATAACTAAAAGTAATTATAATCTTGTCTTTCATGCTGTGTTGCAAATGCTACTAGCATATATATATTATTTAGTGATATATAAAAAATACGCCAAGAGATATATTTGTCAAGGCACCTATTTTATAATAGTACAATATTCGCATCAAAAGGATATCTCTCGACATATTTTATATATATTATTAATAAATAATATATATGCTAGTAAGTATTTAATAAATGAAATAAAATAAATATATCAATTTTTTACCATACTACTCATTTCCAAGGAGATCCACATGGCGCCCATCCATTATATTGCAATCAATAAAGAACTTGCAACTTTTGATCATGTGATGGCGGGAAATTGTGGATCTCAACCATCGGCAATCTTGTTCATTCAACACAGTTGCCAACCTTGTTATTAACCATCAAGCACCTTTCTACCAAGATTATAACATCTCCATTGATTTAAAACATGTGCATCTTATAACTGCTTTAGTAACCCATGGCATAATGTATTAAAGATGCATTAAAGTATTTATCATTCCTTCGGCTTCATCAAATGAGACACATGGCGCTCGCTCATGATATCACAATCAATAAATACCTCACAAATTTTGATCACGTGATGGCAGGTAACTGTGGATCTCAACCATTGACAATATTTTTCATTCAACACAGTCGCCAACCTTATTATTAACCATCGAGCACCTTTCTACTAGGATTATAACATCTCCATTGATTTAAAACATGTGCATCTTATAACTGCTTTAGTAACCCATGACATAATTTATTAAAGATGCATCAAAGTATTTATCATTCCTTCAGCTTCATCAATGAGACACGTGGCCCTCACTCGTGATATCATGATCAACTGGTGGGGTCATCGTGGGATGGCAAGGAATGGTTGAGATCACGTGCGACAATTGATCTACGACCATTCAAAATTGTCCCTCTACAAAATAAAAACATTTATTAAGGGAGAGGACCCAGTATATGTGGCGCTCGCCCGTGATATCATGATCAACTAGTGGGGTCATTGTGGGATGGCAAGGAATGGCTAAGATCACACAACGATTGATATATGACCATGCGAACTTGTCCCTCTACAAAATAAAAACATTTATTAGGGGAGAGGGCCCAGTAGTTTGTGGGGTGAAAAATAATAACATTTATTAGGGGGAGAGGGCACACTCAATCGTGATGATAATACCCAGTCTTACCACATATTTATTCTATATATTGTAAATAAATAGTCCAAATGTAAAAAAAGAAAAAACCAAATGTTGATAAAAAATGGACCCATACTTGAACACATGAGAACCTCTAAATGTTCTATGAAAAAAACATAAATACATTCATGAAGAAGTGAAATACGTATTTTTTTTTTCAAATAAAATATCACAACTCTCCACTATAAGTATATCATTTAAAAAATAAAATTCTCATAAAATTCAAAACAAGTATTGTTATCATAGTGAAAAAATATTGTTCTTATGTGTACAACAATTGGGGTAGCAATGTACAAGCATTGGATAATTTTATATTAGTTTTTCCTATCACAAATATAAAAGGTGAGCACAATAAATAACATGTATTTTCACATTAAATGTGAAGGGTTTTCAAAAAAAAATTGTGTTCAACTATTGGTCCATTTTTGTTCAATATAAGTTGTATTTTAAATCATTATGTGTTGTTTTTATAACAACAAATAGATTTTTTTGTTCAACTATTAGTCCATATGTGTTGAATATAAAAGGTAGATATATCAAAGATTTATGGTTATCAATAAGTATTTGGTCCACTTAGCTTGTGTATTAATTTTAATTTAAATAAAAATATCATATTCTACAAGAAACAAATGATATTTTTTTGGTTCAACTAATGGGGGTTCCATTATTAAGTTTTGGTCGAACCTTTAAAAATTCAAATTTTAGACATTTCTCAAAAGATCTACCGATGTGGCGAGTTGCATGATGATTCGTGCCTCCAAACCTTAGTTATAGATAAATAAGAGACCAGTCTACATTTCAAAAAAAAATGAAGGTTCTACAGTATTCCAATCATTTGCTACATGCTGAGAAAGTTATCCCTCATGACTAATGGGCCCTCTCCCCTAAAGGAATAAGGGGACATCACTAGGTCGACGATAAAAAATGACATAAGTTTTTTTAACGAGGGAACATGGGACCAACAAAAGACTTAGGAACAATAAAGTCAGGCAAAGGAAATAAAACAATAAAATGAAAGGGGGAAAACCTGGACAAAGCGATGGGACTTAAGTAGTTTTAAAGCCTTCCCAAAAATTAATAGCCAAATATATCCCATCTAAGGTGTAAGATGAACACTAGGGTTTTACATGAAGATGAAGGTAAAACACCAACCTTAGGCTTTTCCAAAATAGCATAGATGACCAGAGACACAAGGCAAGATAAAATAGAACTTAGAGAATTTTTTTTTGAAGTTCCATCACTACCCATAACCCTAAACCCTAAACCATTAACCCTTAACCCTCAAACCCCAAGCCCTTAAACCCTCTACCCTATCTCTCTCTCAGGTCTCTCCCTCCTACCCCCTCTCCCTCTCTCAGGTCTCTCTCTCAAGTCTCTCCCTCCTACCCCTTCTTCCTCTCAGGTATTTCTCTCACTCACTCACTCACTCCCTCTATCTCTATCCCCTCCACCCTTAACGTTAAACCCTTAAACCATATACGATCTACCCTTAAACCTCCCTCCTCTATCTCTCTCCCACTCCCTCCCTCTGTCTCTCTCAAGTATCTTCAATATCCTACCCCCTCTCCATCTCTTAGGTCTCTCTCTCACTCACTCACTCCCTTTATCTCTCTCTACTTAACCCTAAACCCTAAACCCTAAACCCTTAACCATTAAACCCTCTACCCTCTACCCTAAACCATCCCTTCCTTTATCTCTCTCTAACTCCTCCTCTCTCTCTCTCTCAAGTCTCTCCCTCCTACCCCTCATCCCTAAACCCTCAACCATAAACCCTTACCCTAAAAAATTAAATCTTCTATCCTCTACCCTCAACACTCTTCCCATCTCCCTTCCCCCACCTAATTCTCTCTCTCTCTCTACCTCTCTCTACCACTTCCTCTCTGAGGTCTCTCTCTCACTCACTCACTCACTCACTCTATCTCAAGTCTCATCCTCCTACCCCTTCTCGCTCTCTTAGGTCTTTCTCTCACTCACTCACTCCCTCTATCTCTCTCCCCTCCACCCTTAACCCTAAACCCTTAAACCATTTACCCTATACCCTTAACCCTCCCTCCCTCTATCTCTCTCCCACTCCCTCCCTCTCTCTCTCTCAAGTATCTTCAATATCCTACCCCATCTCCCTCTCTTAGGTCTCTCTCTCACTCACTCACACCCTCTATCTCTCTCCCCTTAACCCTTAACCCTAAACCCTAAATCCTTAACCATTAAACCCTATACCATCTACCCTTAACCCTCCCTTCCTTTATCTCTCTCCCATTCCCTCCCTCTCTCTCTCTCAAGTCTCTCCCTCCTACCCCTCATCCTTAAACCCTCAAACATAAACCCTTAAACCCTAAACCCTTAAACCTTATATGATCCTCTACCATCAAAACTCTTCCCCTCTCCCTTCCCCCTTCTAATTCTCTCTCTCTCTCTTAGGTCTGTCTCTAACTCACTCACTCCCTTTATCTCTCTCCCCTTAGTTCCCTAAACCCTAAACCCTAAACCCTTAAACCCTTAAACCCTTAAACCCTCTACCCTCTACCCTTAACCCTCCCTTTATTTCTCTCTCTCTCTCTCTCAAGTCTCTCCCTCCTAGCACAACTCCCTCTCTGAGGTCTCTATCTCACTCACTAACTCTATCTCAAGTCTCGCCCTCCTACCCATTCTCCCTCTCTTAGGTATTTCTCTCACTCACTCACTCCCTCTATCTCTCTCCCCTCCACCCTTAAAATCTAAACCCGTAAACCCTCTACCCCATATCTCTCTCCCGCTCCCTCCCTCTTTCACTCTCTCTCTCTCAAGTCTCATCCTCCTACCCCCTCTCCCTCTCTAAGGTCTCTCTCTCTCACACTCACTCTTATCTCCCTCCCCTCTACCCTTAACTGTCTACATACTCTCTATCTCTCTCCCACTCCCTCCCTCTCTCTCTCAATGAATCCCTATATCTCTCTCCCCTCTACCCATTACCCTAAACACTTAACCCTTAAACCACAAACCCGTAAACCCTCTACCCTCTTTCTCTCTCTCAAGTCTCTCCCTCCTACCCCCTCTCCCTCTCTGAAGTCTCTCTCTCTCTCACTCACTCTCTCTATCTCTCTCCCCTCTACCCTTAACCCTAAACCTTAAACCCTTAACCCTTAAACTCTAAACCCTTAATATTAGGTGTGTATTAAAACATTATAAAAGTATAAATTTTTGGAGTTCTCTTAGGAATTGAATGATAAATGAAGATGAATGGGAAAATATAAGGCACTTTAATATTTTCAACTAAAATGTTAGAGTTCAATTAGGATTAGTATTCACTTGGGGTTAGGTTTAGGGTTCAATTAATGTTCAGTTTGGGTTATGATTGAGGATGAGGTTGGGGTTTAATTAAGGTTATGAATTCAATCGGAGTTCAAATAGGGTGAAGGTTAAGGTTAGGGTTGGGATTAAGGTTCAAATAGGATAAGAATTAGTGTTAGAGTTAGGATTAGAGTTCAACTGTAGTTCAAAGTTAGGGTTATGGTACAATTAGGACTAGTGTTCAATAAATGTTCAATTAGGGTTAATACTTAATTAAGGTTAGTTTTAAAGTTGAATTAGGGTTTGGGTTAGGGTTGGGATTATGAATCAAGTAGGTTTGGGTTAGTTTTTTATTAGAGTTAATTTTAGGGTTTAGTTAGAGAGTTAGGGTTAGGGTTAGGGGTAGAATTCAATTATTCTTAGTGGTCAATTACAATTAGATTTAGTGTTCAATTAGGGTAAGGGTTAGAGTCCAAATAGGGTTAGGGTTTAACTAGGGTTAAGATTATAATAGAATAAATTTTTGTGTTTAATTATGATATCTAGAATTTAGTATAATATTAGAAAATGAAATGATTTGGATACAAAGAAAAAAATAGAGAAGTTGATTTTATATAGATCTTATTTCTTAATTTATTCTAAATTTTGAATTAATAATTGTTTAATTAATTTAAAATGAATGTTTAATTTAGTTTAATTTAATTGTATTAGATAATTAGTAAAACTAAATAGATAATAAATATTTATGGATTTTAAAATTTAGAATTTAGTTTAATTTTATTTGTAATGTCAAATATTAAAATTTTAGATTGAAATACTTAATTTATTTAAAAATATTTATAATTAATGTTCAATTTATAAACGAATATTAAGACATTAATAAATATAACCCGCAGCATAATGTAGTAAAGATGCATCAAAGTATTTATCATTCCTTCGGCTTCACCAGATGAGACACGTGGTGCTCACCTGTGATATTGCAATCAATACAGACCTCACAACTTTTGATCACGCGATGGCTAGAAACTATGGATCTCAACCATCAAAAATCTTGTTCGTTCAACACAGTCACACGCATTGTTATTAACCATCGAGCACCTTTCTACCAAAATTATAACATCTCCGTTGATTTAAAAAACACGCATCTTATAAGTACTTTAGTAACTTGTGCATAATGTATTAAAGATGCATCAAAGTATTTATCATTCCTTCAGCTTCACCGCATGAGACACGTGGCACTCGCCCATTATATTGCGATCAACTGGTGGGGTCATCGCGGGATGGCAGGGAATGGCTGAGATCACACGATGATTGATCTAAGACCATGCAAAATTGTCCCTCTACAAAATAGAAACATTTATTAGGGGAGAAGGCCTAGTACACGTGGTGCTCGCCTGTGATATCATGATCAACTGGTGGGGTCATCGCGGGATGGCGGGGATAGCTGAGATCGCATGATGATTGATCTATGGCCATGCGAACTTGTCCCTCTGCAAAATAAAAACATTTATTAGGGGAGAGGGCACACTAAATCATGATGATAATACCCAGTCTTACCACATATTTATTCTATATATTGTAAATAAATAGTCCAAATGTAAAAAAATAAAAACCAAATGTTGATAAAAAATGGACCCATACTTGAACACATGAGAACCTCTAAATGTTTTAAGAAAAAAATATAAATAAATTCATGAAGAAGTGAAATACGTATTTTTTTGTTTCAAATAAAATATCACAACTCTCCACTATAAGTATATCATTTAAAAAATAAAATGCTCATTTAATAAAATAAGACACTCATTGAAACAAGTATTGTTATCATAGTGAAAAAATATTGTTCTTATGTGTACAACAATTGGGGTAGCAATGTACAAGCATTGGATAATTTTATATTAATAGTTTGTCCTATCACAAATATAAAAGGTGAGCACAATAAATATCATGTATTTTCACATTAAATGTGAAGGGTTTTCAAAAAAAAATTGTGTTCAACTATTGGTCCATTTTTGTTCAATATAAGTTGTATTTTAAATCATTATGTGTTGTTTTTATAACAACAAATAGATTTTTTTTGTTCAACTATTAGTCCATATGTGTTGAATATAAAAGGTAGAGATATCAAATATTTATGGTTATCAATAAGTATTTGGTCCACTTAGCTTGTATATTAATTTTAATTTAAATAAAAACATCATATTCTACAAGCAACAAATGATATTTTTTTGGTTCAACTATTGGGGGTTCCATGATTAAGTTTTGGTTGAACCTTTAAAAAGTCAAATTTCAGACACTTCTCAAAAGATCTGCCGATGTGGCTAGTTGCATGATGAGTCGTGCTTCCAAACCTTAGCTATAGATAAATAAGAGATCAGTCTACATTTCAAAAAAAATGAAGGTTATACGATATTCCAGTCAATTGCTACATGTTTAGAAAGTTAGCATGCATGACTAATGGGCCCTCTCCCCTAAAGGAATAAGGGGACATCTCTAGGTCAACGAAAAACAATGACATAAGTTTTTCTAATGACGGAACATGGGACCAACAAAAGAATTAGGAACAATAAAGTCGGGCGAAGGAAATAAAACAATAAAACAAAGGGGGCCCAGCCTAGACCTACAAAGTGATGGGGCTTAAGTCATTTTAAATCCTTCCCAAAAAGTAACAACCAAATAGATCCCATCCAAAGTGTAAGATGGACACTAGGGTTTTACATGAAGAAAAAGGTAAAACCCCATCCTTAGGCTTTTCCCAAACACTGTAGATGACTAGAGACACAAGGAAGGATAAAATAAAACTCAAAGAACAAAACTTTGAAGTTCCATCCCTACCCATAACCCATAACCCTAAACCATTAACCCTTAACCCTTAAACCCTATACCCTCTCTCTCTTTCTCAAGTATCTCCCTCCTACCCCCTCTCCCTCTCTCATGTCTCTCTCTCTTTGACTCCCTCTATCTCTCTCCCATCTATCCTAAACCCTTAACCCTTAAACACTAAACCCTTAAACCCTCTACCCTCTATGTTTAACCCTCTACCCCTTATCTCTCTCCACTCCCTCTATCTTTCCCTCTCTCTATCAAGTCTCACCCTCCTACCCCTCTCCCTCTCTCAGGTCTCTCTGTCTCACTCACTCACTTGCTCTTATCTCCCTCTCCTCCACCCTTAACCCTCTACCTTCTACCCTCTACCCTTAATCCTCTACTCTTTATCCTCTCCAACTCCCCCTCTCTCTCTCACTGAATCCCTCTATCTCTCTCCCCTATACCCACAACCCACAACCCTTAACCCTAAACCCTAAACCCTTAAACCCTCTACCCTCTACCCTCTACCCTATCTCCCTCCTGCCCCCTCTCCCTCTCTTATGTCTCTCTCTCACTCACTCACTCCCTCTATCTCTCTTCCTTCTACCCTAAACCATAAACCTTAAACCCTAAATCCTTAAACCCTCTAACCTCTACCCTTTACCCTCCCTTCCTTTATCTCTCTCTCTCAAGTCTCTCCCTCCTAGCACCACTCCCTCTCTAAGGTATCTCTGTCTCACTCACTTAATCTATCTCAAGTCTCTCCCTCCTACCCCTTCTCCCTCTCTTAGGTCTTTCTCTCACTCACCCACTCCCTCTATCTCTCTCCCCTCCACCCTTAGCCCTAAACCATCTACCTTGTATAACTTAACCCTCCCTCCATCACTCTCTCTACCACTCCCTCCCCCTCTCTCTCTCTCTCAAGTATCTTCAATATCCTACCCCCTCTCCCTTTCTTAGGTCTTTCTCTCACTCACTCACTCCCTCTATCTCTCTCCCCTTAACCCTAAACCCTAAAACCCTCTACCCTCTACCCTGAACTCCCTCCCCTTTACTTTATCTCTCTCTCTCAAGTCTATCCCTCCTAGCACCACTCCCCCTCTCTTAGGTCTCTCACTAATCACTTGTGCTCACTTACTCTTATCTCAGGTATCTCTCCTACCCTTTCTCCCTCTCTTAGGTCTTTCTCTCACTCACACACTCCCTCTATCTCTCTCCCCTCCACCCTTAACCCTAAACCCTTAAACCATCTACCCTCTACCCTTAACCCTTTCTCCCTCTTATCTCTCTCCCACTCTCTCCGCCCTGCCTCTCAAGTATCTTCAATATCCTACCCCCTCTCCCTCTCCCTCTTTTTTTTAGGTCTCTCATTCACTCACTCACCTCCCTTCTATCTCTCTCCCCTTAACCCCAAACCTCTACTCCTTAAACCCTCTACCCTTACTCCTTAACCCTCCCTTCCTTTATCTCTCTCTCCCACTCCCTCCCTCTCTCTCTCTCAAGTCTCTCCCTCCTACCCCCTCATCCCTAAACCCTTAAACCTTCTATCCTCTACCCTCAACACTCTTCCCCTCTCCCTTCCCCCTCTTAACTCTCTCTCTCTCTCTCCCATTCTTCCCCTCTTCCCCTCTCCCTTCCCCCTCCTAATTATTTATCTATATATATCTCTCTCCCTTTCCCCCTCTCTCTCTCTCTCATTTTCCCTCTTCCTTTCCCCCTCTCTCTCTATCTCTCTCTCCCTTCCCCCTCCTAATTCTCTCTCTCTCTCTCGCCAACATTCCACCACCTAATTACTCTTGGGTATATGTGTGCAAAAATCAGATATCTAATTTATAGCACCAAAATATTACATTTTAAAATGTTTTTCAAATTAGATATTAGACACGAATTGGATATCCCAAAAAAATCAGATATCTGATTTGTATTACTTTGGCTTGGGCATTGCTATGGAGCAATGTATTGATAGCCAACCCAAAAAAAAAGTCAACTCAGGATTTTCACGTTTTTTGGCGAGTTCAAAACGTACTTTTTTTATGTTGCCACTTTTTGGCCCATCATGATCCTACACATACCCAGGTCTAAATCAGGTAGTTGTTATTGCTAAGGTTGATCACTCCTTTCTTTGAAGGCCATACACTTATGATTGGGTCAAGTGTTCTTCTCTTTAGAAAATTCCTATTGCCTTTTTGATAGGTTAATTATGATTTGATTAGATGGGTTATGAATCACTTATTTCAAACAAATATCTTTATGAAAGAAGTATATTGGCATGAAATTAAATATGATTTGTATTCCAATGTATAAACTACAAATAATGGAAACAATTCTTTCAACACATAAACTATTATGTAGTAGTTAATTAAAATGAAAAAGCTTACTCTATATTAGTTAGGATACACAACTAAGAAAATGATCTAAAGTTACTTATTTATCTTAGAGGAACTAAGTATATAGTATACAAATAAAACCAACAAACCCACAACTACCCCTATTTTGAAGCAGTTTAGTTTTCTCCCCTTCCCGATCTCATTGTCTAATTATTTTAAAGAGATGAAGGCTCATAACACAACTTTATTCAACCTAGTAAATAGCTTGGTTAATGAAACTTGACAAAAGCAACAAAACAATTGCTATATTTGGCATTTCATGTTGAATGAAGAGTGGTGACAATAATCTACTTATAGTTTAATAAAACACTATTTTTATAAGAAGGCTTGCAATTAGAAAAATAAGTGTTACTTATAGTTTAATAAAACACTATTATAGTTTTACCAGTTGCATATACTATTGTATGCTTGCATGGTTTCTTAGTTAATATATGGGGAGAGAAAGAGAGAGAGATAGAGATATATGGGAAGAGAAAGAGATATGGAGATATATGGGTAGAGAAAGGAAGAGAGGTGGAGATAGAGAGTCGATGGATAGGGGGGATAGAGAGGTGGAGGGAGGGAAAGGGATAGAGAGAGGAGTGAGAGGGAGATAAAAAGACAAATAGAGATAGAGATATAGTTTAGGAGAGATGGAGTGAATGAGAGAGAAAGGGGGGAGAGGGAGAGATAGCTCAATAGATAGAGGGGGGGAGAGGTGGGAGTGACATAGATAGTGGGAGATACAGAGATATAGAGAGCGACAAGGAGAGATATATCAATCACCCTCCCTATATCTCTATCTATTCATCCTTATCTCTTTATCTCTCCACCCCTCTATCTCTTTGTCTCCCTTTCTATTTGTATGTTTTTCATTATCTCCCTCTCTCTATATATTTTCTTCCCTATATTTATCTTTGTCTCCTTAAGTGTGCAATGGGTATGTTGAAGAGGTCTTAAAGGAGAATTATCATATCTTTAATCAAATGGAATGCTACCTTGAGCATAACTCCCCAAGGACACATGCCATCCTTAGATTGTTGGCATGAAACAACCAATCAAATTTTAGTTTCTCTACTATTATATTAATATATATTACTATTATATTAATATATATTACTATTATATTAAATATATATTATATTAATTATATTTTTTATTATATAAAAATATACTTATTATTAATTATAATAATTTTATACGTATTTAATAATTTTGTCAAAGAATATAATATATAATTATAATATGATGAATAATTATATTATTTATTATGTAAAATATAGCTAATATATACTTAGCTATATTGTAGAATATTAAAACCTAGCTAAATGGCACCAAAATTTTGAAGTTAATTAACATACTATAAAACCTAACGAAACCAGGTTGTAGCTCATCAAATTGTACAAGTGAAAGGTCAATACCAGTGTCGAGGAAGAGTTTGGACTAGTGAAAAAAAGGTCAATGCCAGTGCCTGAGGAAGAGTTTGGAGTAGTGAAAACAAGGTCAATGCCAGTGCAGAGGAAGAGTTTGAAGTAGTGAAAACAAGGTCAATGCCAATGCTGAGGAAGAGTTTGGAGTTAAAACAAGGTCAATACCAGCACCGACAAAGAGTTTGGGGGAGTGAAAACAAGGTCAATATCAACACCGAGGAAGAGTTTGGAGGAGTGAAAAAAAGGTCAATACCAGCGCCGAGGAAGAGTTTGGAGTTAAAACAAGGTCAATACTAGCGCCGACAAAGAGTTTGGAGGAGTGCAAGCAAGGTCAATATCAGTGTCGAGGAAGAGTTTGGAGGAGTGAAAACAAGGTCAATACTAGCACCAAGGACGAGGTTGAGGGCACTCAGGGAAAATCAATGACCAAGGGGCAATGAATACTATAAGTTTGGTACCCCCATTCTCTTTAACCTTCAATTTTCATGACTAGTTTCCAAAGATCTTCTCATACATTGGCACCCCCATTTTCATAAAATGGTATAAGATAAGACAAAAAAAAATAGCTTAGTCTTTCATGTTTTTATCCACCAACCTCAAGTCTTGGAAAAACTCCCATAATCTACCCACATCTTGGTTGAGGTCTAGGATTTCATCACACATAGCCTTCATCACATGAGTTTGAAGCAATTGTACAATTAGCCCAAGTATATGCTAGGCTAAGGTAGATCTAATGAATGGAAATAGAGGCATACAATTCCTCTTTAATACCTCCACCACAAACATATGCAAGGTGTTGGTTGTTTTTATAGTAAGCAGGTTGATCTTCTAATCTACCTATGGAATTGCCAATTTTGATAAAGGGCAGCTCTTAGGACCTAGACCAACTAACAAGGATTTGAAATACCTCCTACACTTTGGGCTCTACAAGACCCGATAGGGTGATACCTTAATGCATTTACAACCTTTGCACCATCATCATAAACAAAATTAACAACAACAAATAATATCATTTAATAGCTCAACATAATAGGATAATACTGAATAGAATTGGTTGTTTATCAATAATATCAACTATTTGGAGCATGAGATAACTACAACAACATTTCACAATGAACATAGTCATTTATTTTCAATTTGTAGCAAGCTCTAGGTAAAGGAAAACAAATATTGAACCATACGAATAAGTACAACTTAGATCAGTTCTATATATCCATTGGAGGAGTCAAATTTATAAGCATCTAAGGGTTTATGACAGATTTAACACATAACATATAAGATCCTTGATAACATTGTTTTGCAATCTCATCAATATGTATTCTAACCCAATACTACTTATCAAATCCTTATATAGAACATATCCACCTACAATCACATTCAAGCATGTTAATTAATTCCTTGAATTAAACCTAAAACAAGAATCATACACACCACAACAATGAGATGAACGAAACAACCCTTGATCATTTTATTCAAAATTCAGATATGCTTGTACAATGAAGAGACATGAGTTCGAATTAATCATATCAATTCAAATGACAGTACTGTCATAAAACATCAAATCCCCATGAATTAAAAACCTACCATAGAATGACTCAAAAACTAAATTGCATTTTCCCTAAAACCCTCAGACTTTACAATTTTCTTTGCAACTTCATCTAGACTCGACCAAAAATATCTAACTTGCTAACCCATACTTTTGGCCTTGAAATCCTTCTTATAGAAAAAGAAGGAGAAAAAGATCATTGGGCTAGAAAGCACATGTGTCACTATCCAATTGGATCACCTTGTGATATTCCAAAAATTTGTTACAAAATAAATCTCCCTAGAGAATCTTCTTGTTCATCGTGCCCGCTAAGAATGGTTGATGCAGCAACCAAAAACTTCAAGAATTCTACACCTAGACTGTCACCAGAAAACATAACTAGAATCCGTTCTAACTGCAACAACTAATTTATCAACCGTTAGCAGGCTAATCCTTTTTAATCTTCCTTAGTTAAATATACATTTACCCATTTTTGGTACTCTTCATTAGTTGGCCAATCAAAATTGATCATCTCATTCACCTTGACACTATAAGGTTTGTACTTAACTGCCACCTGATTTGCTTCTCTTTCAAAAGACTCCAAGAATGTGTTGTGCTAATGATTTTGTCCATATAGCTCACCAACAAATCATAATATGAGTTACCCTATTTTTGAGGGTTTTGTAGTCCAAACATGATATAAAGGGGCTCTTACACTTTTTGTGATTACTATAGCTCGTGTAAGAGGCCCCATGGATACTATTGTAATTGTAGGATGCATGAATAGGGCGTAGGATGAGAAACAAAGAAGGTATAGCTACTATCATCAATAGTTTTGTGAAGAAAAGCATGTGAAATGAGAGGTTCAAGCCTAGGTTTCAACAAAACATGTATGAGAGATCTGATTTTATGAATTTTTATCCATGTGCAGATCTAATGGGTTTTTTCTAAACACTAATATAAATGATATACATACACACACACGCACACACACACACACATATGCATGCATGCATGCATGTATGTATGTATATGCATTTTTAAACATAAATGTAAATGCAATTACTAGATGCTCTCCTAGAACAATAAATGCAACATATAATTAAAGAAATCTATATCTATGTATATAAATGTGTATTTCTAAATGCAAGTGTAACTGCAAAGAGCATGTGGTTTTGTAGTTTTATAGATACAACATATCCATAAATTAATGTAATTGAAATTCTAAAGTCTTCAACACATATAATATGAAATCGATCAAACTATTAAACTACATGAGAAATAAATGAAAACAATAAATGCATATGTATGTGTATTTGTAAATGTAAATGTAAAATAAATGAGAATAATGAAAATTATAAAAGAATATAAGGAAAGGTCTCCTCCCTTCTTAGTAGTGATAACCTCCTCCACACACAATCCTTAAAAATTATGAATAGAGGAATATAATCTTTGAAGAACTCAAAGTTGATTCTCTCCTACCTGATGCAATTAGTCATTTTATCCTTACAAGCATTTATAGCAATTACTAGAGGCACATGATAGACCAATTCTTTATAATAGAATAATTTGATCATACTTTTCCAATGATGGCATTATGAGAAAACCTTAGGTTAAATAAATAATTCCTAGCTAATTTCTTTAAATCATGTCCAAATGTATAAGAGAAGACCGTTGCTATGTGTACCTAGATACCATGGCGAAAAGCTAGTCTTTGGGCTCTTTCATCAATCATCCTACCTTAAAACATAGCAAAAGTCTCCTAGCAATTAGACATAGGAAGATTTAATATGACTTAAAAAAAAATTCCAAAGCGTAAACTTATGATGACTTAACCAGGCCTAGTACACACTTCCTCCCCATTAACCACTTAGACATATGGAAATTAAATGTAAATTTGCTGATATTTTTAGTCATGTAGGTGTCCAATAAACCACTTGGTAGTGTTTCCCTTCAAGTTCATTACTTGAATGAAGAGAAAAATTCCTTTGATTACAATTAGAGAATACATTTGAGGCCTTGGTTGTGTAACTGGTGGACCATAGTCAAATTTAAAATTTGTTACAAAGTTTTGGGGTTAAAACATTAAGTAGATTTGATTTGTGATGGACACATTTGGATGGTAGTAACAATGTTTTGCAATCTATCAAGACTTTATTACCTTATAACCTGTGAAATTCTAGCAATGAAATGATAGATTAATCATAATGTCACCTTGGGATCACATCACCATGAAAGAACTTCATCCAACATCCTTATGAGTGTAGGTACCACCAAATAGGTATTTTTCAGATTTGTCTTTCTCGAGCAAGGGAAATTCAGGAAGAGAAGAGGAAAGCGAGACATGTAGTATATCTAAAAGAGGGAGATCAACTAGAGGTCAAAAGATTAGAAGAAAATTCTATAAACACATGGAATTTTTTCTTGCTGAAGGGGGATCATGTTCTTATGATGATGAGAGCATAGGTGATGTTGAGGTTCCCTTGAGGTACAAACATCTACGGAAACAATGGGTACCCAAGGAACTTCCTCCAATAAACACTAATTTTTGTGTCAACGAGAGGATATATCACATATCACCATCGTCATTACATGGTTTGGGCCTATTTTGCATGGATGGCATAAAGGTTTGTTACAAAAAAGTTACTGAATTGATGCAGTATGTCAGACCCTATTACAGTTACAAAGATTGGATGCAACTGGTTTGATATACACGAAGTATGTGTAGGTATGCACTGTCAGCAAATTATATAAAACTAAAAGATAAGGATCAAAATTAAGGAGTGGCTATGTACATTGACAGAAGGCCAAAAGCATCAGGGAATATTGCAAGGTTTATAAAAAATACACGACCTGGGTCAACAAATAAGCAACCCAATTGCATATTCGAGGTGTGTGAGGGAAATTGTGTATTTGTATGTGCGATAAAATAAATAACTATAGGGGAAGAGTTTCTAATCGATTACAATTTGAATCTCTTAGTTATGAACACAATTACTATGGGGGTGATAAGCACTACGTACCATTTTATCCAACCTCCAATTAATGACTCCAATATACCATTTTATTCTTATGTTTTTTTCATAAGTCTATTGGTTTCATTTCGATAATGTTTTTTTTATATTTAATTTTTGTCATAGTAGGACATTGATCGTATGGAGATGGCTCTGGCCCAGAGCATAGATCACAATGTATCTTCAGGAACTTCTCCCCAATAGGTTTACCTCATTGTAATTATACAAATTAGATACAAACAAAATGTTTTATTATTATTTTTTTTCATAAGTTTATTTGGCTAATTTTGATACTGTTTTTAATATTCTTGTTGTAGTTGACTGATAGAGGAAAGGAACTAGTAGTAGAGAAGAGCATCCATAGTGAGATGCAATCAATATTTTGTGATGATGACATCGCTTATTCAACAAGCCCTCTCGATATGATAAAGAAGATCCAAAAAAAATGCAATGAAGAAATGGTTAAGTTGATATTCATAGTGCCTCAAATAGATGAGATAAAAGAGAGGGTTAAAATATTAACTAAGAGATTACAAAACTTGCAAGTAAGTTGTCATGAGTTCTTTAATTATAACACAAGTTCATTCAAGGTTTTATATTTTGTACTCTTTTATTTCATGAAATAAAATATGTGTTGTTTTGATAAGGTTATTTGCCTCCTCATGATGCTCCTAGCCATGATCACGGTACTGCAAGTGCTGCCTAAGGGGTAGGAGTTGGTACAAGTGTCCATCCTGATCTTCCTACGCATACATTACATCATCTAACCCCATCATCCGTACCTATATTGTCTTCTAAGATTTTGGTAACACATACCATGCTGGCATCCATTAATGCACCCTCTGGCAGTGAACACATGCTAGAAGATGTCTCACGACATGTACCTGGGGATGCATAGGCCACTAGTTTTGGTGATGTTTTAGCAACATTTCTTGGATCTTCCCATATTCTTAGAAACATAAAAATCCTTCATCTGATTTGGAATAACAATATGCACTTGGATAAAAAATGCTGTCTAAACATGGATATAATGAAAACATGGAGGAAAATGGTAGAGATCAAGTAAAATCTATACTGTAAAATTTTAAAAAAGATCTAGCTTTTCCACCTTTCTCTCCATGTTCATCTAAGGCCTTATCATCTAATATATGTATGTCATCTTGTGCTAAGAAACAAATATATAATACTATTGATCAAGATACTATCTTGTTGATACTTCTCAAAGCTCGCTTTACTTATATTTGCATTATTTTATCAGTATTGGTATTAAGATTTTTGACATTTAGTATAGTATTAGCACAACATATAGATCATGTTGTGGTTAGTACACTGGGGGCCTGTAGACTTGGCACAACTTTCTTATTGTATGGTGAGAGCCTAGACAAAGGCATCTTTTTTCTCACTTAGTCGCCCTTTTTTTGTGGGGCTCACCTAGTCGATGGCTGATTACACTAGCCCTTGTGTGCATATTTTTCCAAAGGCCCTCTAGCATAACTAAAATAAATAATCCATAAATAATCTAGAAATAAAAATGAAGAATAATACAAAAGAGATCACCCAAAAATTTTACATGGTTCACCCAATATGGGCTACATCCATATAAACATAGCCACCCAATGATTTTATTATTCAGTGTAAAATATGTTACAATCGCCTGAATTACACACACCGCAACTTACATCCCAACCACGTATAACAAGATTTTTGGAAGCTTCCAAAATTAGGGTTTTATAGTCATTTTTTCATTTGACTTATTAATGGGAAATATTTAATCTGTTAACAGAAAAAAACCCTTGTGGGGATACGTTACAAGTGTACAGTATTTGCATGATTAGTTTCCAAATACCAACACCGAGACTATACCAAAGTTATACCTTCGGAAAATTTAATAAGGAACCACACACCATGAAATTTGATCTTCATAACACTTAGCAAGCTGCATTATGCTAAACACTTATGAACAAACAAGGCTCCATAGGCAATAAAAGTGTGTTATTCTTGGTGGCCATGAACAAGGTTATAACTTCAAGGTTCATAAGGTTTAAGAAGCTATGTTATTTTTCTTAGTTCATGTAAGGTGTCCTCTTTGGTAACACCATGTCTAATGTCTCCAAGAGAGGACAAGTCTAGGATAACAAATTCACAAATTAGGGAATGCAACACGTAGCATCACCACTAAGAGGAAAGTCATATGTCGAGAAATGTCACACTCCTGGAGGACATCAAAACAAATGACACCAACAAGAGGAAGACACATCACAAGAAGTAAGAAGGCTTCACAATGAAACATGAGAATAGTCCAAAGATCTCTGAAATGATAATTCCAATGTATTTCCCCACTTTAAAGAAATTGCTAACACCACACTTTCAGCAATTACTTCAAAGTAGAAAATGATAAATGCTAACAATAAAAAAGACATGAGATCTTATGTTGAAAACAAGGCCAACAGAGCCAATTAAAGCTAGGATCCCTAAGCACCAGTAGTGTGACTCTATGAGAGGTATTGATAAAACAAGTGAATCACACATAAACCTATGATGGACTGGTTACCATAAAGGGCCAGATCTCATGGGTAGAGCATCCCAAGAGCAAAATGAGACTTCCTAGGTTTGATTCCTAGAAGTTGTTAGATTGAAGATTGTGTCGAAGCATCAGTGAAAGAGACTAGGAAAGAAATATTTATTTGTTGTTGTGATTAAGGGGGAGTCTTGGAAATTATAATCACACCTACTCTCATAAATGTGCTAATTTCTCCTAACATATTTGTATCCTCAATTAAGAAGTCATCCCTCAAACCAACATTGAAAGAATATTTCCAATTGGTATTCGAATGGATTTTTACTTGACATGCAAATCAAACTTCTAAAAATGTATCTTATTACTTTGCTTGCATTTAAAGCTTTTTTCACAAAGTTTTCTATATATTTTTGATTTTATTGTTCAAAATATTAAGTTCAAAATATGCCCTGGTGTGTTCTGATGGAGACAAGATAGACCTATGTCTCGACAGAATTTTTTTACAAATTTTAGAAAAATTATTTGGCCAAAGCAAATCCAATAGTGCACACTAAAAGGTTTAATTTCCAAGACATCTAGGATATCCACATTAGGTTTTAGACTCAATATTAGGTGCATACTTGGTAAAAACCCAACACCTAGGGGGGTATAAGTAAAATTTTGGGAGGTAAATTGGTCATTTGTGCATTTTGACTTGAGTGAATAGTGAGTTGTGAGAGTGACCTTGTTGTGGAAATTTTTCCAAAATATCACCTGCACTGTATATTTAGGGTTCAAACATTCAGACGACTAGAGGGCTTCAGCAATGTGGCATGTGCCCCATTCCTTCCTTGTAAATTTATCGCTTTTAGTGGTTTATAGGGCTCAAACTTGGTCAAGGAGATGTGGTGCACATGTGTGTCACATTTGTTATCATGTTCACAACAAGTGGGGTGTTTCACTGCATCTTCTTCAGTATGATGCATCTATTTGTTAGAGTTATTCAAATGCGATGGAATTGAAAATGCTAAGTGTGATGCATATGACTTGTGTGATACAACCATGGTCTAAAATGATGAATACGATATTGTACGCCAATATGGTACGCCACACTTGTGGATGGGTACAATGCATGTGCATGAACGTGTGATGCAAGTTTTGATTTTTCAGCCACAAGTGATATGTGTGACAAATGTGCTTGGTAGTGTGATGCATTTGAATTTATAAGTCAGATAAGCTAATGTGTGACACATCTGATGACTGAGTTGTATTTGATAGATAGTGCATTATATTTTACTGATTAAGTGTTTTACCTAGTTTTGGATAAAGGTTTCTCTCTAATCAAGGAAGTTTCAGGGTGACTTTTACTCTTTGTTTTTCCTTTTTGTTGTTGTTTTTAGATCTGAGAGCTATTTTCCTAGAATAGTCTAATTTTGAATTAAAATTATTGCTTCTTTAGTTAGATCTTGCAAAATTTTAAAAACCATTTATTGCATATTTTAGATGAGGATAGTGTTCCATTTTTGCATTTTTCCTCTACTTTCAACATCATTCCATAGTTTAGATAGATTAGTTTACATTTTGAAATCATTAGAAAACAATATATATATATATATATACATATATATATACATATATATATATATCAAATGAGAACTAAATGGTTAACCTTGGCGAAAGCATGTCCTTTAAACCCTTTAGTTGTGATGACCTTGACATGTTAGATGAAGCCCTTGAGGACTTCATCTCACCTAAAATATCCACTAAAGCTTTGGTACAAGAGGATGCATACATAGAAAATAATGAAAATCATAGTTTCTCTTCTCTCAATACCTCTCCTACTTGTGATGAACATATTTTGGTGTTAGAAGACCCAATTATTGAGCATCATGCAAAAAAAATTTGTCTCTCTTTCAATGATAGACTTCTCTCAGTGAACACTAGGATGGATGGCATAGATGAAGATGTTAAATTCATATTAGATCCCCCCTCACTAGAAGGTCATCGATGTAACCAAGTTGAGGCTATCACTGCACAAATTGGATCTCCTTTAACTAGCGAACCTCCTAAGTAACCTCTCAATATCAAACTACCTTAAAATAAACCATTAAAACTAGGATTTATCTTGTATTTTGTAATGCAACTTGATAGTAACAATGTTTTGTAGGAACTGAGTTATAATACCATTGCTCACACATATAATACATGGAACAATAGGCAACCAAAAACCACTCCCACTTCATTATCATTTCCTCAACCTATTTTTCCTAGTGTCCATCATTTTCCTTTACATAGAAGAGAGGAGCCTGATTTCGTCAAACAACTTAAACATAATCCCACTCGCATATCCTAATGGGATCTTAAACAAAATAAACATGAATCCTTGATGATAAAGGTGATTATAAATAAAACTACAATTAAGTGCACTCTCATAAAATATGGAGCGGGTCTTAATTTTTCTCTTTGACGATGTTAATAGGAAACTATTGGGAATTATCACATTACTCATTGGGGTTAGACCTGTATAGTTTTTCCTACCTCTATCCCTATACTTCAAAGTAGAAAATGATAAATGCTAACAATAAAAAAGACATGAGATCTTATTTGGAAAGCCCTATGTCAAGCATATGTTTCCAAATGAAGCTACATCAAGAAAAGGGAAGGGGTTGTCCCCAAAATGAAATCCAAAATTGTGTAAGCGATCCACAGATTCAAGGTTGGTGTATGTCTTTGCTACAATGATATTATAGATCTCAAAAATGTCATAATTTCCCAAATAACTCATGGAATAGGAAGAATGACACATAGAGAGTTCAAACAAAGAAAAGATTGTTTGGTTCAACATGGAAGAGACCTAAATGACTTGAAGCCTTGTTTCATCCCTAAAATAAAAAGAACAAGACAAAAGAAAATGATACACTCATACAACATATAGAAGAATGAAGATACAAATAGAGGAATGAAGATAATGATACAGATAAAAAAAAATAGTACCAAATATCACATTATGCACATGCAATCACATAAATAATTCCTACCCAAAAATTGCACCAAGGATGGAGTCTCATAGACTACATGCAGAGGAGTAACCACCAATCCAAACTGATATGAGTGTGATACAGACTGCAAATGCAAACATGCGGTTCCGAGGTTTCCAGAATGATGTGTACTGACTGGAAAAAATATAGTTCCGATCTACACAAATCTCAGGCCACTGATAGTCACCACTGCTCCACACGGGTTGGAGATCTAAGTGAAGGATTCCAATTTCAAATTTTGATGAAAAAACTATGTCCCTGTCAGATGAATATGAGGGAAGAGACATGGTACACACCATAAAGAGCCCTGTGAAAATATATGCCAATTGATCCAAGCACACTATGAGAATGTTGGTCAATTTGTGGAAAGAAAATACAAATCTCGCCAACACTCCTGTGAACCTCCAATTAAAATCTCCAATCCAGATATGCAGACAACAAAAAAGTAATAAAATGAGAGAATCGAATCGATAGAATATGTGGCCATGATACTGAGTGCCCTACCGCTCTCACTATCATGAGTGAATAGCCAATCGCATGAGCCCCCTTTTTTCTATTTTTCAATTTACACCTTGATGAATCACAAGACCACCGGGATCTCTCCAAGCTTTCAGAACAACATATCTACATCAGTCCCACGTTCTCTTGAGCTCTGAAACCATATTGGAAATACGGATAGTGATAGTCATAAAATAAATCACAATGATATTAAATTACTGACATTCCTTTAACATTTGTTCAATACATATATATAGGACTTGTATTTCCTATATTATAGGAAACATCTTATAACAACTCACTTTTATTGTAGCACACATTATTATTCTAACCCATGTGAACAATAATTCCCAACATATTGACTATGCTATTACATCTATGCCTTTATTTGTATTTATTTCTCTACTAGAATTCCTATGACTACATTTTAATTTTTAGATTTTCTCTTATTAATCTATTTGAACTAGCATAATTTTTATGTCTATCTATAGAATATGTATATACAATAGAGGTGTTGATTTAATTGTTTCCTACATATTTATTTCAATACACACACCTATGCAATTAATACAATTATATCTTTATCTATTTTTTCTAACACACATATCATTAATCATTATTGCACACAATTATGTTTATATTATTATGCTTTTACCTATTTTTCTAACAGATATATTTACTACTACTCTGATCAATTTAACCATATTTAATCTCACACTTATTCAAATAAACATGTTTATTATTTAATTTAAAACAAATATTTTACTCATTTGTTACCTAAACCTTATTGCTAAAATAGTCTTGAGGTTTATAAAGCACCTAGGCCTATCAAATCTGAAAGTTTCAACTCTTTGAATGCAAGAATTTAATTTACCACAATTTTATGAGCCTCATTGATCTAATACTGAACTCAAAAGCCGTGTCTAATTGGATGCAAGCATCTCACAAAATCAATAGATGCACAATGTAAGAAGATGCACAATGATATTGGTCTAAGGATGCTTGCGTGCATCACAATCAATGCTCCATTTCATGGATGCAAAGTTAGACATAATGTTCAACTCAGTTTGACACATATATTGGGTTTGAAGGATGCCACAGTCAGTCTGGATTGGAATGCAATGGTAAGGGAAAAACATAAAACTTACACAATCATGAAAAATCATGATATTTTATATTGATCTAATCAAAACAGTTTCACATAAATCTACTAAGCTGCTGTTCATTCAATCAACAACCATTGCATTCACCAGGTATATTGAGCTTTAGCTCTCATACAACATACACCATTACAACCTCTTAACATTGACAGTTAGCTTATACAAACATACTTCATTTCATTCTCAAAGTGGTGTTGCTACAACTTTTCATAACTTCTTTCAAACATAACACCACTGGTAATTTACAGCTATTGAGAGCTGGACTCTTGAGAGTGCATACCAAATGGATATCATACAATATATAGAAAACTTTGCAAAGAAAGCTTGACCCGCAAGCAAAGCAATAAGATACATTTTTAGAAACTTGATTTGCACGTCAAGTAAAAATCCATTCCAATACCAATTTGAAATTTTCTTTCAATGCCGGTTTGAGGTGACCTCTTAATTGAGGATACAGAGATGTTAGGAGCAATTAGCACATTTATGAGAGTAGGTGTGATTATAATTTCCAAGACTCCCCCTTAATCACAAGAACAAATTCTGATTTCTTTCCTAGTCTCTTTCACTGATGCTTCGAGACAATCTTCAATCTAACAACTTCTAAGAATCAAGCCTAGGAAGTCTCATTTTGCTCTTGGGATGCTCTACCCATGAGATCTGGCTCTTTCTGGTAACCAGCCCATCATAGGTTTAGGTGTAATTCACTTGTTTTATCAACACCTCTCATAGAGTCACACTACTGGTGCTCGGGGATCCTAGCTTTAATTGGCTATGTTGGCCTTATTTACAAACCTTGCATACAAGTGGTTTCCGATGACCACAAACTCACATACTCATGGTTTTGTATTACCACGAACTAACATACAGGTGGTTTTAGATTACCGCAAACTCACATACTGGTGGTTTTAGATTACCATTAACTCCTTATTCCGCTTGGGGGATGACTTTACCAAGATGCGATTTAGCCTCAACAAAAACGGTGACTTCCTCTTGTCTTCTTCTTGTCTCGATGAACCTTTTTATCTTCAGCTGCTGCTAGCTCTTCCTTGCAAGGAAAACCTTTGCGTTATCTTTTGACAACGATATGTTCCATTGATTTCTTCATGCACAAATTTAGCCAAATTGTGGCAACAGTCTTTTCTTTTGGACCTGCAGCCCTTTCAACGGCCTACAACATTCTTCACTGGTAGGTTCTGCCATGGTGTTACTAGCTATAGCTAGTGGCTTTGATGGTTTTTCAGAGTGACATACTTCTCTTCTTCACAAATAGTAACAGACTTCTACAAATTTCTCACTCTTTACAACATTCCACACATTGTTTTGGACTGGACTCTTTTCAACAGCCATCCAAGAACTCTTTTGCAACTTTTCAAACACAGAAAAATTTAAAAAAACATAAAAGAACACCTTCCCAGGTGCAAGACATGATTGATTATTAGAAACCCTAGGGCTCTTCTCAAACACAGAACCCATGAACCTGTACTCCCAGTGAACTTGACCGACATGTCTCTGATACAAAATGAAGGAATGTAATGATAGGAAAAAACAAACAGAAATGGGCATAAGACTTGTATTGATCAGAATAAATATATTACAATGATTTTTCCATCGTCTGAGCTTGGGCTCATTCATACAAAACTTCATACAATAGACTCACAAATTATATTCATCCGATTCTATGGCAAATACAAAGCATATTCGTTCTTCCAGGTACCTTTTGAGTTGTTGTTCATTCTTAACATTCTACCATTACATACTCTGAGTATCGATGGACCTTGTGCTCCTTGACAAACATACATCAACACACTGCCATCTTTCTTGTTACAGCTCTAGAAAGCCGGACTCTTTAGAGAGTGAAAATAAAGTGCCCAGATTCAGCAATATATAGAGAGCCTTTCATCCACGGATAAATCCAATGCGTCAAGCAAAGTAATAAAATATATATTTAGAAACTTGACTTGCACATGAAGTGAAAATCCATTCGAATACCGATTTGCGATTTTCCTTTAATGCTGGTTGAGGTATGACTGCTGAATTGAGGATACAGAGCTGCTGTCTAAAGCAATGGGCACATTAATGAGAATAGGTGTGATTATAATTTCCAACACAACCTTCTTTGACCGACATAGGCATACATTAAGTTAATTTACATTAAGGCTCATTGTGCACAATGAGACTATCTCATAGATGAAAGGCCCTCAAGCAAGTTCAGAAGCTAATAACCGATTGTGTGGGCATGGCGGGTATAAACTAACAGTTAAATTTAATGCAAGGAAAGATAAGATGCAATCAAGCTCCATTACCTTTTCTCCATGAATTAGTAAGAACTCGATAGGTGACCAAGGCATATATAACACTCTGGTGGGCAGCAAGTCACCATTTATTTAGAGTAATTAGCCGATAGGCTATTTTATGTGGGGGAACCCCACCGGCATTTCCCCCAGTCTGACGCCGGCGGGAACCCCACAAACCCCACGAAATTTCTTCTCCACTCAGCATGGTTTATTCATTCACGTCAAAGTCAGTTTCCCAGACACTCCGTTATCGATGGCTTTCTGATAGGAGCACAAAACACGAGACAAACAACCTTTCTACTTTACAGTGTGCTGGCAGACGTATGTCCCACGCCTTGTACCAAATACGGCGAATGAAATAAGAAGGAAAAAATCGACGACTGACGAGAAGGAAAAATCTAACGGCTAAGGTTTTTTTAATCGTCTGGCACGCTATAGATACAATGATAGCCGTGGATACGCTTTGCCAGGTTGTCAGCACAGCTCACATCAAGCTTGATTTGTCTCATTTTGGTGGAATGTAGAGCTTGAGAGGAAGCATCTGGACTTTCCACATGAAAATGGGGTTCATTGATATAATTTGCTGTGCGAATGCGATATTACTCAATCTTCTTTCACGGGATTGACCCGCCTACCTTTACCTCGCGAGAAGAGACAAACGCCGAATGGATTTGAAAATTAAAGCTAAATAGTTTTATATTTTTATTTTGTCTTTACCAACAGAAATTAAACAAAATTAAAAAATATCTCTAACACTCCGCATTATATGCAGCGTATCTCCATCAAGTCAATAAATGTTAGCCCGTAAAAGATGTTTTTACAAATGATGTGTAATTATATGATTTTAGTCACTCAATATTACCTCAAATAATTTTAAAAAGCTAAGATAGCTGTATGAAATTTGTTTATTTAACAAAGTATATTAATCGTAACATTTGAAGCAATCAATATGCAATATTAAGAGAGATTAATATTTATTAAACAAATCATTTTCAAATATAAAATATATTCAATTAAATGATTATCAAATATTTTAAAAAATAATATACAAGTAAAATTTAATTTTGTCTGAAATATAAAGTTGGATTAATTAATAAATATTGATAAAAAGATGGACATGGATAATATTTTGTATGTTAAATTTTTATTATTAAAATTATATTGGATTAATTAATAAATAATGATAAAAGATCGACATGGGTAATATTTTGTATGATAAATTTTTATTATTAAAAAAATAACATATGCAACACACTTTCTTCTTTTACTCTGATTGTATTTTAGCAACCCTATGTACCTACGAGATCTTGTAAAGCTTAGTACTCGCTACTCAAACCCCTCATACATGTGTACCAAAACCATAGACTAGGAAGCAACATATTGTGTAGCCTTTGGCTCAAACAGAGAGAAATGAAGTGGGGAACCCTTTAAGCCCAATAGTCACGTTAAATAGGGCTACAACTAAATATTATGCAAGCCTCACATTCTCCCACTTAAGCTTATGCATTGCAATGACATCCATACAAACCATAAAATAAATTAACTATATGATTCTAGGGCCCCGCCGCTTTTACACCAAGAGAGCTTCTATATGTTCACTAGCTTTGTGAGGCATACCAATCCCCTTATAATGACTTATCGATGTAATTCTCATACTAAGTAAAAGAATTCCTTAAGTAAAGAAAATGGGAATATATTCCCCATTCCCTTTAAAAAGGGTTATATTATTTTAAAATAAGATTTTATACAAAGATAAAAAGAAATTAGGTATTGTTAGAATCTATTTATTACTTTTGTTTTTTTATGGTTCCTTAATGATATATTTATTTGTATATAATATTAATTAGTTTTCTAGTATAAATTTCTTAATTATTTATATTTGTATAGAGAATATTTATTATTTTTATCTATACAAAGAATAAACAATGAATTAATAAATATTAAATAGACATAAATAAACATGTATTCAATAATATATATTGATAATAATAAATAAATTTAAGAATATATATAGTGTTAATCAATCTGAGATTAATTATTAAATATGAATATATCTATTATAAGCATTAAAATGATCTCATTTTTTTTGCATTCTTGCATTCAAAGTTAACTGACTTGAAATATTTACATAACTTTAATGTGCATATCATCTATATCTTATGGTATAGTTATACAATAATATAGTGTTTTTGATAAAGGAAAAAATGGGTTTTACTACAATAATATAGAGTTAGTAATGTTTATACATTATTATTGGAAAGAAAACTGTGGTTGTGTTTATGCCCAAAGTGTAAATAGTTGGGTTTTTTCTACCAAAAATTATGGGCTATAAAAGCCAAAAAAAAATTCCCAGAGTAGGGGAAAATTTGGCAACTTGTCATCAAAGGCCAAATTTTTTTTAGTACAATGTCTATGGAAGAAGTGTGAATACATTTTAGTCTCCATTAGAATTTTCTTGGTAGCAATAAATGTATGAATCTTCGAAGAGTATCGTGAAAAATTAATAGTGTAAGAAAGTAGAGCTTTTTCAGAGTTTCAGAGGTTGTGGAATGGCCGATATTCGTTAGTATGGAGGTCATAAAGGACAAATTGCCTGGTATTTGTTCTGTGTTATAAAATCCAAAAAATAAACAAACAGAAAAAGGAAAAACTAAAGTTGTATAGGAAGTTTTTTTTTGGAATGAATTGGAGAGGAGGATAAAGAAGTAGAGAGGAAAGGATAGAGAGAGAGAGAGAGGAAGGAAAAGAAGTAGAGAGGGAACGATAAAGAAAGAGAGAGAGATGATGGTAAAGGGACGAAGGGAGGTAGAGGATGCGAGATAGAGGAGGGAGAGAGGTGGATAGGAAGAAGGAGGAAGGAAGGGAAGAGAGAGAGAGAGAAATAGGTGGGATGGAGGGAGGGATAAGTAGAGAGGGATATGTGATATAGAGAGATATAGAGAGGGAAGGAGAGAGCAAGAGGGAAAGAGAAGGGGGGAGGGAGGGAGGAAGAGGTAGAGAGGGATAGGTGAGATAGATCACTGCTTTCTGCACATCATCCACTGCTTTTCACGGACATAAATAATGTGTGCTCAGCGTATCGGCGTAAGTATTGCACCTCATTGGGGTGCAAGTGCTAGTGTACATAGGGGTGAAATAGGGGCTAATGAATTAAGCACAAATAGAAGATTTGAGGCCGCTTGCATTCAAAACAAAAGATCTCCATGGAAACCAGGGAAGGTGTGAAGCACAAATATCCAAATTAAATAAAAATGGGAATTCATGAGTGGACACAAGAGCTCTTAGATCTGATCTCACCACAGCTAATGACTAATTTTTTATTGGAAATCATGGAGACACATTTCTATAGGACCAAACTCGGGAATTCATGGAGACACAAGAGCTCTTACATCTAATTACACATGTTTTAGTTTTTTCTGTTAAAGATGTCATGCTTTCTAATTTTTTTATGTGATGGGTATTTGGGAATAGATCTCCATACGTAGCTGATGAAATAGTAGCCTACTTTTAACGGTTGATTACTTTTTCAGAAGTTTTAAATGGCTTATTTTGATAAGGGATTAGCTTAAGTTTAATACATTGTATTGAAGTAAGGAATCATTTTGATTTACAATTGGTGACTGTAAGGAACTGAGGAAGCTTATGGTTATATGCATTGCATCTGAGCTAAACTATAGGTTAAAATAATTAAATAACAGGTAAAATAATTAAATAGTTATATTGACTTATAATATAACTATACTTTTAATCCTTTTTCATAAAAGATAACAATAGAATTTTTGGAAACTTCTAAAGCAACTACATTACAATATCTGTACTATTTCTTATCTATTCCATTCTACTTACTTTTCTATACAAATATTTTTTATTATATTTATTTGTCTCTATATACACGTGTATGCAATAATATTTTTAAAGTGTCTTTTTTTATTTTTATAAAAATCATTTTTTTTTTTTAGATTAAACAAAATAATAGAAATAAGAAAAACAAGTGCAGTAATGACTACACCGCTGTTTACATTTATAACTGTAACACAAAGTTGAACAAGATTAAGCAACAAAAATAGCCACAGTAACAACCAGAGGAATTGTTGAATATCAATGCACAACAAAACATCTAGAAGGGAACAAATAGAGTCAGTTACAATAGCTTTAAGAGCATCCATAACAATGTTGCCAAAAATGTCCTAATTATCAACCAAACAAATCTTACAGATGAGCAAGACATACATTGCTTCTGCAACAAAATTTAATAAGTATTCTAATAACTATACAATTGCATTCATGCCTTTATTTTTCTTTATTTCTCAACGCGCATTCATACAAATACATCTATTCCATTATATTATAGAATATCATATACTTATCCATTTATTTTCACAGGCATGACTTTAACTATATTTTCACTTATTCATCTATTTGAACACACATAATTTCATTTATTTATCCATATACAACATTCATACAAACACATTTATTGCATTATATTTATAGAATATTATATCATTGCCCATTTCGCTTCACACACGTGACTTTAACTATATTTTCACTTATTCGTCTATCTGAACACACATACTTTCCTTTATGTTTCCTTATACCACATTCATACAAACACATTTATTCCAGTATATTTATAGAATATTATATCTTGAAAAATATCTACTCATAACACACACTTGTCTTTTAACTATATTTTCACCTGTTCATCTATTTAAACACACATGCTTTTATGTCTATATATAAACTATGTAAAGGTAACAAAACAATAGATTTATTTGTTTTTTGTCCATACTTATTTCAATACACGTATATGCAACTAATACAATTATATCTTCATCCATTTCTTCTAACACACATATTGATAATCATTATTACTCACAATAATACTTTTATTTATTTTTCCACCACATGCCCTTATAAATTTGATCTATTTAGCAATATTTACTCTTCTTCACTTATTTGATGAAACATATTGCTGATTATTTACTTTTAAGAAAATTATTTGCTCATTTATTGCCTAAACCTATGCTTAAAATGGCATGCAGAACAGTTACACATACCCAACCTAAAAGTTTCAACTCTTTGGATGCAAGAGTTTAATTAACCACACTTTTATGGGCTTCATTGGTCTGCCTATGATATCGAACTTGGAAACCTTGTCTAACTAGACGTGAGCATCTGAGTGATAAAATTATATTGGTTCTGAGGATGCTTGCAAGAATCATACCCAAAACTACATATAATGCATGTAGACATAAGGTTTAACATAGTTTGACACATATCTGGGATTCAAAGGATGTCATAGTTAGTCTGGATTTCAAACTTCTCTAACCGACATAGACATACATTAAATTAATTGAAATCAAGTCTCACCGTGTCTCATCACGAATAAATGAGAGATAGATGCAAAGCCCTCGAGGAAGCTTAGATTTCAAACATGATTTTATGGATTTGATATAAATTATTACTAACTCAATATTAGAATTGCTATTCAAATTTTTGGAACAGATATACTGAATTATAAGTTTGACAAAATAGCCATTGATGAACTTCACTTTATACATAAAAACGACCGCAAGATGTAGACAAGAAGCAGCATTACGCCATTAAACTTATGATAAAAGAGGAGGAAGATAATATTCATTACACAGGAAAGAGACCTAGAAGTAAACTTTAAACTAATATCATAAACAAAACCCTCGCAAGGATTAACAAAAGATAGCATAAAGCTTATGCTTCTATACATATCATCCTAGTCTACAGAGAAGTGTAACAAAGACTGACAATGGAAGATAGTATAAACACTGCAAGATATAAAATAAGTCTGTTGGCTTCAAAACTGTAGCTGCTCCTTCCTTTGGATTCCAAATCGCAGTCTCAGGGAATGAGTCTGTTGGCCTAAGACTGCTGCGGTTGAATACGAGGCATACGCCCCAGAGCAATCCACGCATAATGAAAGGCTGCGCAGTCCAAAACATAGCAGCGCAAGCCGTCATTGTAGATGCCTTCCTTCCTATCTGAAAGCTAATGCTATAACGTCATCATTGGTGTTCGATTTCCCATCAACGATAACCAGTGCACCGTTTGTATTACGTAAACACTACACTTTATTGTTTCATGATTATGAGCAGGTCTATTTCTTTCGGGTGCAGGGTCACATGATTTCCCCACCATAAAGTAGGTCATTTTTTTTTTCTCTTGATTCATTTGGGAAAAGTATTTAATATTCTCAACATTACTTTTCAGCTGCCAATCCACCTTTGGATGATGTCCAACAATGTGTACAAAGAAGAAAGAGGAAAGCTTCAACTGCCACCTCTGCAGGTTGTTTACTACTACTCACAAAATCATACTTATAATTGAACTTGGATTTTCAAATGTTACTTGTTAGTCAAGGTATAAGAAAAATTAAATGAACAACCTTCTCACCTTTTCAACATTGTCAAACAGTGAATTTGCAAATTGCAAATTTTAATTCATTTTGAATCCCTAAAATTATCAATGAAGTTTGGATCCAGATTGAAAAATGCTTCGCACCTAGAAAACCCTAGCTGCATGTTTGTCAAGATGTTTATTGGCCTCGAAGCCCAAAATGTAGCAGTGAAACCTTTGTGATAGAAGTTGAAATGCTCAGATTGCATGATATACCCAAAAGTGGGTTCATTCAAATGCCTTCATTTCTACTAAGAGTCCAACATTTGTAGGCGCAGAAAAAGAAAATGCTCTATTTGGAAAACATGAGCATTTGAAAAGCAGATTTTTGCTTCTTTAGTTTTTAATGAGTTTGACAGAAGTGGAGAATATTTAGAAGGGAGACTTTGGTAAGCGCAATAGAAAAATCCGAGGAAAAGAGCCCGACAGATAAAAATGAAAGTTCTATGATTTTATAAAAATAGAGGATGATAAGGAGACTGGAGGAGCCACCGGGGTAAAGCAACACTACTCTGATACTGGGAACCTGGGAACAGTATTCTCAGAGAAAAGGAATTTCCCATGAATGATGATGTACCAATTTCCTTGTAGCTATTATGATGCCTTCAATGTCAGGCAGACCACTAGTGGAGTGGCTCCTCAATAGGGCATTGATGCGTATGCTAAGTAGTACGGTTATCCTAAGAAGCATTTTACTTGTATTGTTTAATTTACCATATTTGACAGTTTATAATCCACTTCTTTTAATGGCAATTTCTATTCCACATTTTTGAATATGATAAAAATCTCTTAGCAGTTTGCAAGGATAAATAGAAATGAAGGATTCCCAATTGCTGTCCACATTTGCATCCACTCCACCGGACAACATTCAGACGAGAGTGTAACATTGTGGTCTGTCTGTATGTTAACTGTGAAGGTGGGAAGAGGAGACAATAAATGTGCTACAACAGAGAATGAAATTTATTGTCTCCTCAGAAGATTATAAGTGTTCGTATAATTTCCAGATCATGGG
>VDFB02281492.1:698993442-699012663 GCA_007258455.2 Sequoia sempervirens | reverse complement strand
GAGACATAATGCGATTGGTAAGACCTCACTCTGAAGTCTTTATCTGGCCGATATGAATCTTTTGTCGCTGAGATAATATGTATGTCCTACCGATAGGTTCCTATAGGTAAATTTTGATCGTTGTGACATCCCTGAGGTCTGGCCAGTAGGCAACAACAAACGTATCTTAACAAGAATGCATTATGGGTCGGGGAGACCTTGATAATCTCATGCCGATATGGACTATAATGTAAAATACTCAAACCTAGATGGATTTCTTGGGATTATATGGCCAAATAGGGGAAAATATGCTCATGGTAGGACTTGTTTGGAAAATTATGAGTATGAACATGTAAAATATCCAGAATTTTACAGTTCTAATAGGTGGAAGAGAGTCGGAGAGAGTGAGAGAAGGTGAAAGAGAGTTATTTGAGAGTGGTAGAATGTGGGAGAGAGTGGGAGAGAGTGGGAGATTGGGACAGAGGGTGGAAGAGGGTGGGACAGAGGGTGGGAGGTGAGAGTAGAGAGCATGGGAGAGGGTGGGAGAGAGTTGGAGGCTGGGAGAGTGGGAGAAAGGGTGGGAGATGGTGTGAGAGGGTGGGAGAGGGTGTGAGAGAGAGGAGGTGGTAGAGGGTGGTAGAGAGATTGGGAGAGGGTGGGGAGAGTGTGTGGGAGAGTTTGAGAGAGTTAGAGAGCATGGGAGAGGGTGGGAGAGATTGGAAGAGAGGGTGGGAGAGGGTGCAAGAGGGTGGGAGAGAGGGTGGGAGAGTCATAGATCATGGGAGAGGGCGGGAGAGAGTTGGAGAGACTGGGAGAGTGGGAGAGAGGGTGGGAGAGGGTGGGAGAGGGTGGGAGAGAGGGTTGGAGAGGGTTGAGAGAGATAGAGACCTAAGAGAGTGGGTAGGAGGAGGGAGGAAGGGTTGAGAGAGAGGCCACAACAAAGGGGGGTAGGAGGGAGAGGGTTGAGAGAGAGAGAGAGATCTAGGGGGTCCTGCTCTCTCTCGCTCACCTGATATCTCTCTCTCAAACCTCTCGCTCCTCTCTCCTCTCTTAGGTCTCTCTCTCTCAACCCTCTCCCCTCCTACCCCCTCTCCCCTACAGTGGGTATCTCTCTCTCCTCCCAGCCCTCTCCTCCTAGCCCTCTCCATCCTGCTCACTCTCCCTCTCTTAGGTCTCTCTCTCTCTCCAACCCTCTCCCTCTCAGCTCCCCTCTCCCTCCTATCCACCTCTACCTCCTACTCACTCTCCTCTCTTAGGTCTATCTCTCTCTCCAACCCCTCTCCCTCTCACCTCTGCTGTTTGGATCTCTCTCTCGGCCTCACACCTACCCTCTCCCTCTCTTGGGTCTCTATCTCTCTCTCAACCCCTCTTCTCTACCCCCTCTCCCTTTGTTGGGTCTCTCTCTCTCTCTCAGCCCTCTCCCTCTTACCCCCCTCCCTCTGCAGTGGGTCTCTCTCTCCCTCTCAACCCTCTCCCTCCTACCCCCTCTCTCTCTCTCAACCCTCTCCCTCCTATGTTGGAAAAATATGTCTCAATCCCATAGGTTGAAACCTCTATTGGAGCCAAGTCAGTGTGACATATTCTATGTCTGGCCAATGAGAAGATTTGTAACCTTATGTTTTGTATAGGTCCCTGTGACCTTGCAGAATTCTTGCTAAATAGTTACACATTAGAGTCTTTGGTGTGACATGTTGTGTTTGGTATGTTCTCTTACCGCGTGGAGATCTCTGGCCAACAAGCCATACATATCGTTTATTGGGGAGACCCTTGGCCGAAAGGCTTAGTTCAAGAAGAAGCCCCAGCGATGAAGAAAGGTCTCGCCGATGGGTGAAATCTTGGAGTCTTCACGGTGACACAATGAATTTGATATGAAGTCTCAGTAGCTAATGGAGAGTCTCGCCAATGATGAGGGGTCTTCAGTATAACTCTTGGCAAACAGTGGTCTTGGGGTAACTTGGAGAACTTGGTAAGAACTCTCAGCGAAGAGTGGTATGTCTCGCCGATAGCATTTTATTGGTGTCCTGGAAGTAACATATGATGGCTCGGTAAGAAGTCTTACCGATGTGTGAAGTCTTGCCGACCGTTTGGTGCTCAATGTAACTAAAGGGGTCTTAGTTGGAAGTCTCAGTGACGAACGAAAGTATTTCTAACTATTGATCACTTCGGAGAAAGTCTTTGAACCTCGGTATGATCTCTTGGCAAAAGATAATAGTCTTGCTGATGTAAGTTCTATTGTCTATGTGACTTTTGAACCTCGATATGAAGTCCTAGCGAAAGCGATAAGTCTCACCGACTGGTGGATGCACACAGATTAACATGAAGGCTTGGTGTGAGCTCCTGGAGAGAATGATAGTCTTGTCGAAGGGAAAATTGAAGTCAATGCAATGGGTGAACTCGATATAACCTCTTGTCGATTCTAAGGACTCTTGGCGATATCGAATGTGACTGTGTTGGCATCGGGGAGACATAGACAGTGTCTCACCGATATGCCAACATAGCTTGACATGGTTATCGTAACGCGAGCAAGTTATTAACTAGTAGAGATATGTTCATTTATGATTAAATAACACACTCGTGTTATCACTAAAAATGGTAAAAAATCACAATATACCTATGATGTCGGTCCACATTCTACATATTCTCCTGGATTTGCATGTTCTCTAACAAAAAGTAGCTTTTTGGTGATTGAGTGAAGTGTGCATTCATGATTTTTAGATTCCATCACATTTTGAATGTTCTTTCCATCACCTTTGCATGAAATAGTAGAGTTTTCACCTTGAGAGGCATATAATATCAATTCAAGTTTGAATTATAGTGATAATTGATATACAATTGAAATTTGGAGGGGAACAAGCTTTTGAAGAAGTCAAATTTTTGAGGAGTTTGAGGAAGGAAGAAGCAAAGGCTGCATAATTGGGTAGAACTCCTCTATTTGAAACTTTTCTCTTTTAGGTATGTGAAATTTTTGTACATTTTCTTTCATTCTATTATGGCTTTCTTTCATTTTTGTTGTTTAGCCTATTCCATGTTAATCAAATTGTTTGTTTGTGATGCAATATCAGATTTCCAAGCCACTCAACAACATCATTTCTTTAGGGAACTTCCTTCCCAAATCAATAAAGAGTAAAAGATCAATTTATACAAAAAATTTCAAATTCATCCAAAACTACTTTTCATTCAACCAAAATCCATTTATTTAATTTCAAGTTATAAGGCTATCAGTGGCCAATTCACCATCTCCATATAGAAAACCATTTTTAGAATCAACTTTCAACTTTGTTCTTGTCATAAACAATACAGCAATCACTCATCAACTCAACTTACCCCTTCAAGCCAAAAACAATCAAACACCTCTGTTCCTTAGACCTAAAATCAAACATCATCCCAGCCATTTAAGATATCTTTGCTCAAATCAACACATCCATCATCCTATCTTCACTTAAACACCATTTGTAACAACAACAAGCAACATTAGTTTAACAATATCACCAGACCTTTAAGATACCAATTTCATCATGTTTTGATTGTAATATTCCAATATATCAGTATAGACACACTTTGACTACTTTGCATTCAAGAAACCATTGCCATATATTGGAAACAGATGCCCAAATCATCAAATATTTCACAATCTACCTTCAAAACATTACCAAGCATAGATACAACTGTGGAATCACAAATGAGACTGCTCCCAAGCACTTAACAACATTCCTTTTGCTCTTTCTACATATTCTCCATTTTTAGCAAACAATGCCAAATATCTCTAGGAGGCAAACATTCCATCTAATTGGGTGATTCCTTTTCTATCATAATGCATTTACACAATCCCAATACAGATTCTTAGGCCTATTTTGATCCTTTTCAACATTATATAAAATTTTATACACATATTTCACAAAATAGAGTAGAACCAACATGTTGTTTATTGGTAAAAGCCCTTAAATAGGTCAATTTATCAAAGCAAGTCATCATAGAACTACTCACTAATCCACCAAACCTGCAAACGGTCTTAGGCCATGTGTAGAAACTCACAAATAAACAAGTTTCAAGATGGGAAATGCCCATCAATACACAAAATCAGTAAACATTTGATTACAGGGTGAAAACACACCAGCCATGAGGGTTTCTATAATGAAACATTTGCAAAACCTCTACTACTCCGCCCAACAATTGAAACATGCTTCATTATTTCTACAAATTATTTTGAAATCATTTATAAGCTCCTCTACTTGTTGTTTCCTCAAACCCTACTTGAAAACACCATTTTTTTGAATGAGAAAATTTAGAATTTTGTTCATGCAAAAGTATCTTGACTTCTTATTTCTATTTACCACTGCCACACACATCTTCACATTGAAAAGACACTAAATATGATCCATTCCATAGACCTACTAGCCCTACATCGGTGGAATGGCTAAGAATCACTTTTTAGACTCTCTAAACAATTCTGAGGAAACCACAGACCGAGACTTAGGAAACTAAGTTCAAATTAGATTGATTATTTGAATTACAATTCCTACAACTTTCAAGAATGAAAGAAGTCTCTTTCACTAACAAGAATCAAATGTTAGAACATGCTTGAATCACTATGCAACCTGAAAACAAGAATAGAAAAGGTTTCCAAAATAATTGAGCAGAGGTTTTTTTATTAATTTTTATGGATTTTTGGGATACAAGATCTTCCTTTCTCGAGCATACAATTCTTTTTAAAGGTGTCTAAATCAGTTGAAATAACTGCCTCTTCATATTCATCAACCCATCCTTGCCCTTCCACAAAAAAGACTCTTCACCTTCCTACTTTTGTATTTGTGGGCATACGTCGGCCCTAGTGCCTTCCTGACATGGCCATGTGGGTCCATTCACGGGCGAGCCGTGTACCATTCAAAATTGTATTCCTTGAGCTCTTTCTCAGAGTTGTCGGCGCATTGAGATGTTTGTAGTCGATATAGGCCCTAGCCAAGGGTCATAGGATAGGGGATCCCTGCTACGTGTTTGTTGCCGAAGACTGTTTGGATGTGTTGGAGCTATCGGGAAAGCTCCAGGAGGATGATCTTGTCGTTTGGGTACCTTGGCAACTTGTTCGACCGTTCCATGAATCCCTGGGGACAGATGTAAGTGAACTTGGGGAACTGTATGAATAGGAAGGCATACTCCTTCAAGAGCGCCCTATCACTGTGGGAGACCCTTCTCTCGAAGTCCCCGGTGATCAATATGATAATATGGCCAATGAAGGCGTCATTGACCCGGTAGTACTCCTTTTTGAAGTTGTCGTATTGAAGCTGAGGGTACTTGTCAAACGGCTTGAGCCCTCACCTGTGCCCCTAATCTGGCACCACGAATAGTCCGCTGTATTATCTCTGACCTGCCAGGGAGTATACCAGGTAAGAGGTCATGTAAAACTTGGAGCTCTTCTTGACGTTTACAAACTGCTCATGGAAGTAGTTGTTGTTGATGCCTCCCTAGTCGAATGAGGTCTTAGTCTTCACGTCCTCATTCCCTCGCAGGATCTACTCATGTAATAGGCCATCCATTCCTAGAAATAAGCGGCCACTGGGAGGCCCATGACCCTGCTTAACATGGTCACTAGGTCATGATAGTCTTCATGGAAGTCGCTTCGGAAGAGTTCCTGGGGGACCTTCGCAGCGCTGCCCCTTTTCTCCTTAAGCCAGTAAAGGTTGATTGACTTCTTGCACCCTAATGGATTGGCATCCCACGCTGCTTGGCACTATTCCAAAGTGGGGACCTCCATATGTGGGAATGTGGGAATGTGCGAATGTGGGAAGCCAGCATCTTTGGCGATTCCACTCTGCCTTATTAGTCTGGCATTCTTCGTAGTAGGGTTGATCTTGACCCTCTGGGTGAACTCATCTATGTCCACCTAACCAATATTTGTATCGGAGATCTCCTTCCAGTCTGTTGAGACATTTGACTGGAGCAGCTCACCCTAAAACTGGAACTTCATCTGATCCTTATCTTCTTTTCCCCGAGCGGCTTTCCCTAATTTCTTGCCCTTGTCCTTTTCGGCGGAGGCCCCTGAAGTTCCTGCAATAGATTCCATATATTCTGCAAGAAAAGGGCGAACTCAGTGCAACACAACATCGAAAGCGTTCATGTTAGTACTCATTTCAAAAATAACACATAAATTATTAATCAAGTATATCATAAATCTTGCTTCCAGATGTTATCGATTTCATTTCAAGGCAACTGGACAATCCGGGCCCAGAAGGCCGGACTTTCCTGGCAGGAATGTTGTCTGGATGGGAGAAGGTGACCGAAAGTTCCCGGAAACCCCCTTTGGCCAAATTTCAAAGTCCCGAGGGGCTCATGATGGAGACCGGCATAATTTAGGACGTGGGTCGAAGTCAAATCCTGGATTCAAGTTGATTTGGGTTGATCAAAGGGGGACCAGAGAACCTAAGCTAGAAAGCAGTTAAGGGGCGGCCTCTGGCAACGGCGAACAGCAGGTGAAAATCCGGCGGTGGAAGTCCAATGACTGGGGCTCGAGCGGCAAAAGGACGGCCAGCAGGAGGTTTGAAATTTGGGCCAGGCGACAATTGGAGTGGCGGGGCCCAGAGGCCAGGGAGTCGCAAGGTACCGGCCGCCACGAGATTCTTAGCAATGATTTGAACGATGGAGGTGAAGGGCAGTCCGGGGCCCAGCGGCCGAAAAGACGGTGAGCGATGGCCACCGTGAAGTTTCGGCAACGATCGGGTGACGACGGCGGCGAATGGACCCCTGGGGCTCGAAAGGCGGGAAGCCGGCAGGGTTCCGCCGTAGAGAGTTCCAGGAACAGAACTCCGGATGGCTGGGCCCGGAAGGTCATACGGCAGGGCGGAGCTTGATAAGATTTAGATGGCCAGGGGAAGCACGGGATCCATCGAAGTGGACGGTAGATGCGACCTCGCTGTAAGGTTTCATCATTTGGAAATGGCAGCAATTAGACATAGAGGTCTGACACCCGGGGTCCAATGATCATGATGGAAAAATTCCACATCACCATAGACCACCGGCAAAATCTGTGGCAGACCCCAGAGAGCGGGAAGCCGGGGCACGAATTCCGTTGGGGACGGCGAAAACAGGGAGGAAATCCGGCCGAGGAACCCCGGGGACTGGAGCCCAATGCAGCCAAAGCACCCATGCATAAGTTTAAATTTAGGACAGCGGAAGACACTCCAGGGCCTGGAAGCCAGAAGGCAGTGGCATGCTTGCAGATGAGGCACGGCGAAGTGCCGAGGGAAACCTGGGAAGGGAAACCCGATGGGCTGGGCCCGGAAGGGCAGACTACCATCAGGAGGCTATGGAGTTTCGGATTCCGACGGCGAAGGAGGGTTTCGGGCCCGACAAGGACTTTCTCCCTGCGAGAGGAACAGCCGCGACATGGACAAGTCCCGAGTAGGCGGCGAGGGAAATTCTGGTGGGTTCCGGAGATTTTCACAAGATGGGTAATGGGCACAATTTAGCGCTCTTCAATTTTATGCCACTCTAATTAATTATTCAATTACTTAAATCCCTCAAAATGATGAAAAAGGATGAGAGGGTGAATGAGGATGGCCTACCTCGAATTCGCTAAATGGTGAGGTGCGGAATCCACCAGGAATCAAGGGAGTGTGGTTGATATCGATGATCACAATGCAGATGAAGACGTTGGGCTCCTGCTGCTCGGCTCTACAATTCGCTCCAATTCACAATGTGAAAATGACTGGCGAGTTGGGCATTATATACCTTAGATGCCATTAATGTCTGCAATGAATGCCCAGTATGACAGCACCAAAAGTTGGTGAATTTGAAATTTGAGTCGGTGGCGGCGGTAGAGACCCCGGAACCCGGCTACCAGAACGACGTGGAGCGATGGCCGCCGCAAGGTATTCATGATCTTTTGAACAGCCACGGTGAACAAAACCTCGGGTCCTGGAGGGTGGACAACAGGCAGAGGTTTGCCACTGAAATATTTGCATGCTGCTAAGTGGTTGCGGTGAGGGTCGGGTCGGGACCCGGATGGCAGGAAGCCAGCAGAGAGGAATTCACCGTCGAAGAAACCTTGCATCACCCAGCGGCGATGCCAAGGAGCATCCCAGGGTCCGAGCGGCAGGTAGCCACCAGAGGGTAGCCGTCGCAGGCAGCGAGCTCGGGATGGAAGTCCGGGAGAGGACTTAGGAACCTTGGGCGAAGAAGCAGCCCAGGAGATTCCTTTCGATTTTCAATCAGCGAAAAGATGGTAGAAGCCCGGGCCACAGAAAGTGAAAAGATGCCGAAGAATGCCGAGGGCAGCCGAATTGATAGGGAAGCGAAAAGGGAACTTTCTGGATGCGAACTGCGGAAGGCGTAAAGACGTTCGAGGGCCAAAATAAAGAGACCCCGGAAGGTTCCGCAGGCAACAAAAACCAAAAAACAGAGGCATGGTCGATTTATGATGAAACCTTGGAGTGATATCAACCATGCGGAAAATCAAAAAGTAGGGGCACGTAAAACGAGGCAGCCCCGAAAGGCCCGACAAAGCAAAAGAAAAAAGAGGGTCCCCGTTTTGAATGGGGCGTGTGTGCTAAGGGCACAACAGATCTCATGTCTTTTTTATTGTTAGCATTTATCATTTTCTACTTTGAAGTAATTGCTGACAGTGTGGTGTTAGCAGTTTCTTTAAAGTGGAGGAATACATTGGCATTATTATTTCAGAGATCTTTGGACTATTCTCATGTTTCATTATGAAGACTTCTTACTCCTCCTGATGTGTCTTCCTCTTGGTGGTGTCATTTGGTTTGATGTCCTCCAGGAGTGTGACCTTTCTCGGCATATGACTTTCCTCTTAGTGGTGATGCTATGTGTTGCATTCCCTAATTTGTGAATTTGCTATCCTAGACTTGTCCTCTCTTGGAGACATTAGACATGATGTTACCAAAGAGGAAACCTTACATGAACTAAGCAAAATGACATAGCTTCTTAAACCTTATGAACCTTGAAGTTATAACCTTTTTCATGGCCACCAAGGATAACACACTTTGATTGCCTATGGAGCCTTGTTTGTTCATAAGTGTTTTTGTTATGCTAGGGGGCCTTTGGAAAAACATGCAGACAAGGGCTAGTGTAATCAGCCATCCACTTGGTGAGCCCCCCAAAAAAGGGTGGGTAGGTGAGAAAAAGAATGCCTTTGTCTAGGCTCTCACCATATAATAAGAAAGTTGCGCCAAGTCTAGAGGCTCCCATTGTACTAACCACAACATGATCTATATGCTATGCTAATACTATACTAAATGTCATAAATTTTAATGCCAATACTGATAAAATAATCCAAATATAAGTAATGCGGGCTTTGAGAATTGTCAACAAGTTACTCTCTTGATCAACAGTAGGGGATATTTATTTCTTAGCACAAGATTACATACATATATTAGATGATAAGGCCTTAGATGAACATGGAGAGAAAGGTGGAAAACCTAGATCTTTCTTGAAATTGTACAGTATAGATTTTACTTGATATCTACCATTTTGCTCCATGTTTTCATTATATCCATGTTTAGAGAGGATTTTTTATCCAAGTGCATATTGTTATTCCAACTCAGACAAAGGAGTTTTATGCTTCTGAGAAGGATTGTCTTCTTCACATCAACACAAATAATTCTTCAGTTTCTTAATGTTACACAAAAATGGAACACTATCCGCATCTGAAATATGCAAGAAATGATTTTTTAAAATGTCGCAAGATGTAACTAAAGAAGCAATAACTTTAATTCAAAATCAGACTATTCCAGGAAAATAGCTCTCAGATCTAAAAGCGACAACAAAAAGGAAAAACAGAGAGTAAAAGTCACCCTGAAACTGCCTTGATTAGAGAGAAACCTTTATCCAAAACTAGGGAAAACACCTAATCAGTAAAATATAATGCACTATGGAACAAATACAACTCAGTACTTAGATGTGTCACACATTAGCATATGTGACTTATAAATTCAGATGCATCACACTACCAAGCACATTTGTCACATAGATCACTTGTGGCTTAAAAATCAAAACTTGCATCACACGTTCATGCACATGCATTGTACCCATCCACAAGTGCGGCGTACCATATCGGCGTACAATATCATATTCATCATTTTAGACCATGGTTGTATCACACAAGTCATATGCATCACACTTAGCATTTTCAATTCTATCGCATTTGAATAACTCTAACAGATTGATGCATCATACTGAAGAAGATGCAATGAAGCACCCCACTTGTTGTGAAAATGATAACAAATGTGACACGCGTGTGCACCACATCTCCTTGACCAAGTTTGAGCCCTATAAACCACTAAAATCAATAAATTTACAAGGAAGGAATGGGGCACATGCCACGTCGCTGAAGCCCTCTAGTCGTCTGAAGGTTTGAACCCTAAATATACGGCGCAGTTGATATTTTGGAAAAATCTCCACAACAAGGTCACTCTCACAACTCACTATTCACTCAAGTCAAAATGCACAAATGACCAATTTACCTCCCAAAATTTTACTTATACCCCCCTAGGTGTAGGGTTTTTACCATGTATGTACCTAATGTTGAGTCTAAAACCTAATGTGGATATCCTAGATGTCTTGGAAATTAAACCTTTTAGTGTGCACTATTGGATTTGCTTTGGCTAAATATTTTTTCTAAAATTTGTAAAAAATTTCTGACGAGACATAGGTCTATCTTGTCTCCATCACAACACACCAGGGCATATTTTGAACTTAATCTTTTTGATACAACATTGAGATTAATTCACATTGTATCAAAGAGGGGCGAAATGAAGACACTGAAAAATGTCCTAAGCATGCAAACGCCATTTTCCTCATCAATTTCCCATCTTCCCCTATATAATTGAATAACTTTAATTATTAAATTATTTTGTAAACTCATACTCTTCTATTAATTAAATAGTTTTAATTATTTAATTAATTCATTTCCCCCTTGTTTATTCTTTCTCTCTATAATTAAGAAATTATTATTTATTTAATTATTCACTTTCATTTGCATTCTATGATTAAATAATTGTTTTAATTATTTAATTATTCATGAGCCTTTTCTTCCACAATTAAATAAATCCTATTTATTTAATTCCCTACTTTTCTGCACACTAGTAAATAATTATTTTAATTATTTACTAATTTTTCTTTTCCTCCACTTTCTAATTAGATAATTGTTTCTAATTATTTTAATTAAAATTTATCTTTCCCCTCTTCTTCTATAGTTAAATAATTTCATACAATTAGTTAATTTACTCCAAGCCACCTCCTTTTCTTCGTCAATCTCCTCTTTTATCTTAATTAACCTCCACCCTTGATAAGGCTTTATTACCTTTTAATCTCCACCATCCATCATTAACTAAACCCTATTTTTTCCCTATCCCTATTTCCTTGCTTCTCAAAGTAATCTCATCCATTGATCTTCATCATTTAATCTTGGCCCTTCATTCAAATTGTATTTTCTATAAAAGAGACCCATAACTTTCATCTTGGCCCTAACTGAAACCACTATCTTTGATATTTGACCCTAACTACAACCACTATCTTTGATATTTCGCTGTCACGTTAGACTTATTCTTGCATACTACAAATCTGAGGGCAAGCTAGCAGTGAAATGGAGAAGAGCAATGAAGGTGATTCAACCATGGCATAGGAGTTGTGGTAAGATTGCTTTGTTATTTTATATTTCTATGTTCATTTGTGCTTCACTATTGGATTAAGGTCTTGAGGTTTGAGTTTTATGTAAGTGGTAGTGGATACTATTGATTCATGCCTTTCACCCTTGTTCTACCCTATTCTAAAGATTAGTTTAAATTAAAAGCATTCAATATCTTTTTTCACCGCCATGACAAATTCATCTCAAGGAAAATTCATCAACAGTATGGCAAACTTTTAATGGATGAATTTTCGTTGGTGGTGAATTTTCTTTGAGGTGAATTTGTGGCGGCGGTGAGTACATTGTTAATGCTTATACAACAAAGCAATTAAAAAATACATATTTTTTTAAAATTTACAATAAAAAGCAATAAAAACTTTATTAAATATACTGTGAATTTTTTTATGATTAATACGAAAAAATGAAAAGGATTTTTAAAAATATAATTTATTTATCAAGACAAACTAGATATAGAACACCTCATCTTTTCAACTATAGGAATATTCAAGAAGAAAAATTTATGGAATTGTGAAACAATGATGGGATGCTTGAACAAATAGTAATGACAATTTATACTCCACTTCTTTAAATATGATGTTCAAAATCTCTTAGCAGTTTGCAAGAATAAATAGAAACGAAGGATTCTAAATTTCTGTTCACATTTGTATCCACTCCACTGGTCAACATTTAGACGACAGTGTAACAATGTGGTCTGTCTATATATTAACTGGAATTATTGAATAGAGATAGCAGCCCCACGAAATTACTATTACATGATCTTTGTCGTCGCTATGCAATAAACTTGATCAATATCTAAATAGGATTTTCAGACTGCAAGGGTTGGCGATCCTTACTTAGAGATCCCTAACTAGCACCCCTCCCTTCACTGCATTAGCTTCAAACATTGACAATCCTCAACTACAAAGGTTGGGCTCATAAAGAGATGTTTGAACTCTTGGAAAGTATTAATATACTATGCCGTGAACAACCTATTTTCAACCATGTAAAACCTATAATATTGTTATCTTTTAACCTTTTTAACATTGCAGCATGTTAACTAATATAATCCCATATATAATGACCTTGGTGATGCTACGTAAAACTATGCAGTGAAGTGGCTTAGTGAATCGTCAACATAATACAATCCTAAGGGGTAGTCAAGGAAACAAAACATTCATTTTTTTAGATGTTTTTTTTAAATAATTTTTGTTCAATTTTGCATCAAGATAATGGTATGATCATTTGTGATTATTCTTCTCTTCTAGTGGAATTTCATATCAACATAATTGTCTGATAATTTTTAATTGATACTGTAATGAATATGGGATATGCTAGAGTTCTTATTTTTTCGTATATGATGGTTTTTTAGGTTATGTTTGAAATTAGGTGAAGTAATTGTCTATTGTGTCATTTCATGTTATCTGGTGTTGAATGATAATCTCTGTTCGACTCAATGTCATGATTTTTTGAAATAAATTCTCAGACAGATTTTTATTTTATTTTTAGGTCACCAAAGACAGGAAGTGGAAGAGATATCATTGGGCTTTAGTTTCCCATATATTGCATAGACACTACACTATATTGCTTCATGATTATGAGTAGGTTACTTCTTTCAGGTGCAAGGCCATCTGATACCCCCACCATTGAGTAAGTGAAATTCTCATTATGTTTTTCAAATTTATTTGTTGCATGATCAATTTAGAAAATGTACTTTTAACATTCTCAACATTGTTTTTAAGTCGCTAATCCACCTTTCGATGATGTCCAACAATGTATAGAAAAGGGAAAGTGGAAAGCTTCAACTCCCATCTTTGTAGGTTGTTTACTACTACCCACTCCAACGAGTACATTACTTTAACAAATTGGGTTTTCTATTTAACAAGTCATGTTTTTCAAATGAATTCTCGTGTCACTTTAATTGATGATTGTTTCTAAGTTATATTTCCTTTTCGTCTTTGAAGTTAACCTTATTCCTTTTCCTACACCTTCCATGGTTACACATGTGATGGACTGTCTCTATCTTAACTGGAAACATGGAAAAGAGTTACTAGCCCTATGAAATTACTATTGCAATTGTCCATAAAGAATTCCCTTCATGAGACAACGACTTCATTACACCTCTACTTGACTTCTGTGCCTCAGATACGTTGACAACTGCGAACTGCTTTTTGAAGACGGCTTCTCTCTACTTTTATTAAAAACGGCGATCTGCCTCTTTATACGTTTGCTATTTGCCATATAGACTGGCAGTAACTTATGATTTCTATGACTTGACTTCTCCTTCTAACTTGCGAACACGATCAGCTTCAATTTTGGCAATCTGCGGGCCTCGAATTTGGCTCTAGTAATGACAGTCTAGCGGCTTCGCAACATCTATGATTTGACCTTTAAGAACAACGATCACCTCACTTGCATGGCAGCAACTCTCCTTAAATCTTTCGGATGGCTTTAGATTAGAGTGTGACAGTGATTAATACTTTCTGCCAGCAATCTCCTTCAAGATCTTCAAGACTGAGATCCAACCTACTCAAGTTCGGCTTAATCTTCTTCTTGTCATCAACTCTTTTCTCTAACTGCAATTTCTTCTTCTACGTCAACACATGCGACTTATCGAGATTAGCAATCTCCTCTTAACTGTGAAGACAGAACAATCTTCAAATCTGACGATCTTCAAACCAGGCTTTGATATCCTTACTTATTGGCAGCTGCAGCTGTGACCCCCCGACCTAGGTCTGCCCATGATCTGGAAATTATACGAACACTTATAATCTTCTGAGGAGACAATAAATTTCATTCTCTGTTGTAGCACATTTATTGTCTCCTCTGCCCACCTTCACAGTTAACATACAGACAGACCACAATGTTACACTCTCGTCTGAATGTTGTCCGGTGGAGTGGATGCAAATGTGGACAGCAATTGGGAATCCTTCATTTCTATTTATCCTTGCAAACTGCTAAGAGATTTTTATCATATTCAAAAATGTGGAATAGAAATTGCCATTAAGAGAAGTGGATTATAAACTGTCAAATATGGTAAATTAAACAATACAAGTAAAATGCTTCTTAGGATAACCGTACTACTTAGCATACGCATCAATGCCCTATTGAGGAGCCACTCCACTAGTGGTCTGCCTGACATTGAAGGCATCATAATAGCTACAAGGAAATTGGTACATCATCATTCATAGGAAATTCCTTTTCTCTGAGAATACTGTTCCCAGGTTCCCAGTATCAGAGTAGTGTTGCTTTGCCCCGGTGGCTCCTCCAGTCTCCTTATCATCCTCTATTTTTATAAAATCATAGAACTTTCATTTTTATCTGTCGGGCTCTTTTCCTCGGATTTTTCTATTGCGCTTACCAAAGTCTCCCTTCTAAATATTCTCCACTTCAGTCAAACTCATTAAAAACTAAAGAAGCAAAAATCTGCTTTTCAAATGCTCATGTTTTCCAAATAGAGCATTTTCTTTTTCTGCGCCTACAAATGTTGGACTCTTAGTAGAAATGAAGGCATTTGAATGAACCCACTTTTGGGTATATCATGCAATCTGAGCATTTCAACTTCTATCACAAAGGTTTCACTGCTACATTTTGGGCTTCGAGGCCAAGAAACATCTTGACAAACATGCAGCTAGGGTTTTCTAGGTGAGAAGCATTTTTCAATCTGGATCCAAACTTCATTGATAATTTTAGGGATTCAAAATGAATTAAAATTTGCAATTTGCAAATTCACTGTTTGACAATGTTGAAAAGGTGAGAAGGTTGTTCATTTAATTTTTCTTATACCTTGACTAACAAGTAACATTTGAAAATCCAAGTTCAATTATAAGTATGATTTTGTGAGTAGTAGTAAACAACCTGCAGAGGTGACAGTTGAAGCTTTCCTCTTTCTTCTTTGTACACATTGTTGGACATCATCCAAAGGTGGATTGGCAGCTGAAAAGTAATGTTGAGAATATTAAATACTTTTCCCAAATGAATCATGCGACAAAAAAAATGACCTACTTTATGGTGGGGAAATCATGTGACCCTGCACCCGAAAGAAATAGACCTGCTTATAATCATGAAGCAATAAAGTGTAGTGTTTACGTAATACAAACGGTGCACTGGTTATCGTTGATGGGAAATCAAACACCAATGATGACGTTATAGCATTAGCTTTCAGATAGGAAGGAAGGCATCTACAATGACGGCTTGCGCTGCTATGTTTTGGACTGCGCAGCCTTTCATTATGCGTGGATTGCTCTGGGGCGTATGCCTCGTATTCAACCGCAGCAGTCTTAGGCCAACAGACTCATTCCCTGAGACTGCGATTTGGAATCCAAAGGAAGGAGCAGCTACAGTTTTGAAGCCAACAGACTTATTTTATATCTTGCAGTGTTTATACTATCTTCCATTGTCAGTCTTTGTTACACTTCTCTGTAGACTAGGATGATATGTATAGAAGCATAAGCTTTATGCTATCTTTTGTTAATCCTTGCGAGGGTTTTGTTTATGATATTAGTTTAAAGTTTACTTCTAGGTCTCTTTCCTGTGTAATGAATATTCTCTTCCTCCTCTTTTATCATAAGTTTAATGGCGTAATGCTGCTTCTTGTCTACATCTTGCGGTCGTTTTTATGTATAAAGTGAAGTTCATCAATGGCTATTTTGTCAAACTTAGAATTCAGTATATCTGTTCCAAAAATTTGAATAGCAATTCTAATATTGAGTTAGTAATAATTTATATCAAATCCATAAAATCATGTTTGAAATCTAAGCTTCCTCGAGGGCTTTGCATCTATCTCTCATTTATTCGTGATGAGACACGGTGAGACTTGATTTCAATTAATTTAATGTATGTCTATGTCGGTTAGAGAAGTTTGAAATCCAGACTAACTATGACATCCTTTGAATCCCAGATATGTGTCAAACTATGTTAAACCTTATGTCTACATGCATTATATGTAGTTTTGGGTATGATTCTTGCAAGCATCCTCAGAACCAATATAATTTTATAACTCAGATGCTCACGTCTAGTTAGACAAGGTTTCAAAGTTCGATATCATAGGCAGACCAATGAAGCCCATAAAAGTGTGGTTAATTAAACTCTTGCATCCAAAGAGTTGAAACTTTTAGGTTGGGTATGTGTAACTGTTCTGCATGCCATTTTAAGCATAGGTTTAGGCAATAAATGAGCAAATAATTTTCTTAAAAGTAAATAATCAGCAATATGTTTCATCAAATAAGTGAAGAAGAGTAAATATTGCTAAATAGATCAAATTTATAAGGGCATGTGGTGGAAAAATAAATAAAAGTATTATTGTGAGTAATAATGATTATCAATATGTGTGTTAGAAGAAATGGATGAAGATATAATTGTATTAGTTGCATATACGTGTATTGAAATAAGTATGGACAAAAAACAAATAAATCTATTGTTTTGTTACCTTTACATAGTTTATATATAGACATAAAAGCATGTGTGTTTAAATAGATGAACAGGTGAAAATATAGTTAAAAGACAAGTGTGTGTTATGAGTAGATATTTTTCAAGATATAATATTCTATAAATATACTGGAATAAATGTGTTTGTATGAATGTGGTATAAGGAAACATAAAGGAAAGTATGTGTGTTCAGATAGACGAATAAGTGAAAATATAGTTAAAGTCACGTGTGTGAAGCGAAATGGGCAATGATATAATATTCTATAAATATAATGCAATAAATGTGTTTGTATGAATGTTGTATATGGATAAATAAATGAAATTATGTGTGTTCAAACAGATGAATAAGTGAAAATATAGTTAAAGTCATGCCTGTGAAAATAAATGGATAAGTATATGATATTCTATAATATAATGGAATAGATGTATTTGTATGAATGCGCGTTGAGAAATAAAGAAAAATAAAGGCATGAATGCAATTGTATAGTTATTAGAATACTTATTAAATTTTGTTGCAGAAGCAATGTATGTCTTGCTCATCTGTAAGATTTGTTTGGTTGATAATTAGGACATTTTTGGCAACATTGTTATGGATGCTCTTAAAGCTATTGTAACTGACTCTATTTGTTAGGACATTTTTGGCAACATTGTTATGGATGCTCTTAAAGCTATTGTAACTGACTCTATTTGTTCCCTTCTAGATGTTTTGTTGTGCATTGATATTCAACAATTCCTCTGGTTGTTACTGTAGCTATTTTTGTTGCTTAATCTTGTTCAACTTTGTGTTACAGTTATAAATGTAGTGGTGTAGTCATTACTGCACTTGTTTTTCTTATTTCTATTATTTTGTTTAATCTAAAAAAAAAATGATTTTTATAAAAATAAAAAAAGACACTTTAAAAATATTATTGCATACACGTGTATATAGAGACAAATAAATATAATAAAAAATATTTGTATAGAAAAGTAAGTAGAATGGAATAGATAAGAAATAGTACAGATATTGTAATGTCAGTTGCTTTAGAAGTTTCCGAAAATTCTATTGTTATCTTTTATGAAAAAGGATTAAAAGTATGGTTATATTATAAGTCAATATAACTATTTAATTATTTTGCCTGTTATTTAATTATTTTAACCTATAGTTTAGCTCAGATGCAATGCATATAACCACAAGCTTCCTCAGTTCCTTACAGTCACCAATTGTAAATCAAAATGATTCCTTACTTCAATACAATGTATTAAACTTAAGTTAATCCCTTATCAAAATAAGCCATTTAAAACTTCTGAAAAAGTAATCAACCGTTAAAAGTAGGCTACTATTTCATCAGCTACGTATGGAGATCTATTCCCAAATACCCATCACATAAAAAAATTAGAAAGCATGACATCTTTAACAGAAAAAACTAAAACATGTGTAATTAGATGTAAGAGCTCTTGTGTCTCCATGAATTCCCGAGTTTGGTCCTATAGAAATGTATCTCCATGATTTCCAATAAAAAATTAGTCATTAGCTGTGGTGAGATCAGATCTAAGAGCTCTTGTGTCCACTCATGAATTCCCATTTTTATTTAATTTGGATATTTGTGCTTCACACCTTCCCTGGTTTCCATGGAGATCTTTTGTTTTGAATGCAAGCCTCAAATCTTCTATTTGTGCTTAATTCATTAGCCCCTATTTCACCCCTATGTACACTAGCACTTGCACCCCAATGAGGTGCAATACTTACGCCGATACGCTGAGCACACATTATTTATGTCCTTGAAAAGCAGTGGATGATGTGCAGAAAGTAGTGATCTATCTCACCTATCCCTCTCTACCTCTTCCTCCCTCCCTCCCCCCTTCTCTTTCCCTCTTGCTCTCTCCTTCCCTCTCTATATCTCTCTATATCACATATCCCTCTCTACTTATCCCTCCCTCCATCCCACCTATTTCTCTCTCTCTCTTCTTCCCTCTCTACTTCTCTCCCTCTCTCACTTATTCCTTTCTACCTCCTTCTCCTTCCCCCTCTAATTCTCTATATCTCCCCTATCCCTCTCTATCTCCCCCTCCCTCTCTCTCTCACTCTCTCTAGCTCTCTCTTTGCTTCTCTGGTTCTTTATATCCCACCTCTCTCTCCCTCCCTATCTCTATCTCGCTTATCCCTCTCTACCTCCCTTCGTCCCTTTACCATCATCTCTCTCTCT
>VDFB02281492.1:698937124-698993342 GCA_007258455.2 Sequoia sempervirens | reverse complement strand
GAATGTAGTGTCTAAATTTCTTTACTCCCCTGACGAGGGCGTATGCCTATTTTTCTATGTTGTGGTAACACAATTCAGCATCTTTGAGGGGAGCACTCATGAAGGAGATCGGATGCTCTTTTCCTTCATCGTCCTTTTGGGTCAACATGCTAGCACAGGAGTGCTCTGAAGCAAATGAGTAGATATAAAATGGCTTTAGATAATTCGAGCTAACTAATACGGGCGCCTCAGCAATGGCCCATTTGATTTATTCAAAGGATTGTTTGGCATCTGGGATCCACTCAACTTTGGCATCCTGTTTGAGCATGGCATTGAGAGGTTTGACAATTTCTGCGAATCCTGTGATGAATTTCTGGACAAAATTGATCTTTCCGAAGAAAGATTTTAATTCCTTCTTGCTGCCCGGGGGTTGAATTTTGAGTAAGGACTTGATGCACTCAGGATCAATGGAGATTCCCTACTCTGAGATGATGTGCCCGAGCAATCTTCCTTCGGTCAACCTAAAAATGCACTTCTTGGGTTGAGAGAAACCCTGAATTCCCTACATCTCTGAAATACTTTGCATAAGTCAGAGACGTGATCACCCCACTTCTTAGAAAATACAGTCAAATCATCCATGTAGATAATTATGCACTTGCCAATTAGGTCTTTGAAGGCAATATCCATGGCGCGTTGGAAAGTGGCGCCAGTGTTGATGAGCCCGAATGGCATTCTTTTGTACGCAAACGTCCCCCACTTGGTGGTGAACGCAGTCTTGTGGCAATCCTCATATTGTACCATTACTTGATTATATCTGAAGTATCCGTCGAGGAATGACATCATCTAGGAGCCATTGACGATCTGTAGCACCTCATCCAGCGAAGGCACTAGATAGTTGTCTTTCTCTGAGGCGCAGTTTAGATTGCGGAAATCCACACACAACCAAATTTCCCCGTTCTTTTTCTTGACCGAGACCAAGTTGGCCACCCACGTGGAATGTCTGACGGGAAAGATGATTCTCGCTGAAAGTAATTTTTGCACCTCCTTGTAAACAATAGGTTCCAGCAAGGCATTGATAGGACACTGCCGTTGGCGAAATGGCCTCACTTCTGCCTTGAGAGGGATGGTGTGTGTAATGATAGAGGTGTCATATGTTTTTAAATCTTCATAGCTCCATGTCACCATGTCATGATATCTTTTCAATGCATCTGTGATTCCCTTCTTTTCTTTAGGTGTACACACCTTCCTGATAAAAACATTCTTGGTATCCTCGGTCGTTCCCAGGTTGTGAGCGTTGCACTGGTTGCTTATAGCCTCTTTTTTTGTTTGATGATCCTGATCCCTGATCTGATCCAAACCAAATATGTGCTCCAGCTGAACCATACCTCTGGGGATTGTGTTGCTTTTGAGGTTGATGACCCCCTCTATGTCCAATTCAGCCTCCTGTGGATCATCTTCATCAATTATTTGGGTAGTGAAAACATCAAAACTTGTGATGAACTAGAGGATGTGCTTGTCGTCATTGAAGACCTGCAGGTGAGTAACATTATCGGGGACTGATGGCATGGATGTTAGCTCAACAGTGAATTTCTTGAGCCCAGACAAAGAGAGGGGCTGTAACGTGCTAGCTGCTTGAGCCAAGGCATCAGCTATACGATTCTGAGCACGAGGGATCAATTGTATGTTGAATGCATCTAGGCCCTCTAAGAGATCCCAAACCCTGTGTCTATAATTTGTGAGCCTTCGATCATGACAGGAGTACAACTTCCTGACCTGCTTAACTACAAGTGCGGAATCCCCGAAGACTTGTAGCACTTTCACATTTTTCTTCAAGGCCATAAGAAGGCCAAGGACTAAAGCCTCATATTCTGCTACGTTATTGGTGCAATAGAACTGCAATCGGCGGGCACCGAAAAATGTCTTACTCGTTGGACTGATGAGTTTGATCCCTGCTCGAGCTCCTTGCCTTGACTTCGATCCATCAAATTAGAGTGTCCAGCATGCGGAGGATTCCTTATCTTCAGGTCTAATTGAGCCTTCATTCTCTTTTGGCTGGACGACGGGCCCTGTGATCTTAGGGGGGTTTTTTAGTTTGAGGCAATGATCAACAGGCGGTTCCGCTGGTGTCTCCTTTGGTGTTTCTGTCAAAGGAGCAGTGGCTTTCTTAACATGCTCCACTACTGCTTGGCATAGCTAACAATTAAATTCAGAGTGATTAGCATTGTGGACCCTACACCAGTTCGGCAATAAGAGATCCTTGAAATTCATTCTAGCTCCTAGGCTGAGCTGATCCCTTGCACATTTTTCCATGAAATCTTGGAATCCATCGAGCAATCCACAATCATCATCCTTACCCTGCTCATTATCTATTTCTACCAACACTTCTGTGTCTAGGGGCACTCGTGTGGAATCGGTCGAAGAACTGCACAACACCAGCAATACTTCATCTGCATGTTCTTCCTGAAGCTCAAGCTCATTTTGGTAAGCAAAAGGGTGATAATTTCCTAAGTCGGTCTCGGTGAACAACACCTCGCTGAGATTATTGTATTATGTGATCATATACTTCATACGGGGTTCATGATCGATACAGATTTGATTTGGCAGCCCCTTCCATGGTAGCCACATATGGGAAAGGTCTGTGGCGGTATATCCATTCAGCGCCTTAGTGAACTCCCTCCCCAAAATAATTCCATAAGCATCAGGAATGTCTGCCACTTGGATATCAATGACCTGCTGTATCCGGGGATCCGCAGTAATTTGCATGGGGATGCGGTTTATTTCACCCACGATGTTGATCTCTGTTTTGTCCAGCTGGGTCACCTTTCTCTTTGACAACGTGGGAGTGATGCCAAGAGCCTTGCATACGACTAAGGGCATGACATTGGCAGACATGCCTGAATTGAGCAGGCAGTTGTGCAAGTTCTTCCCAAAGACCCTAATGGTAGTCAGGAAAGGGGGAGTTTCTAGTCTCCCTTGGAGGATACCCACAGGTGTGTCCATTTGAGCTACCTGACCCTTGTTCCTATCACTGGTCATATCTCTGGTTTGCTTATATTGCTGATCCTTGGAAAACTATCTAGTAGCTCCTTCCGGTTCCTTTTCAATTTGTTTACTTGCTGACTGATTCACAGGAACATCCCTTCTTTTTCTTGTATTGTCCCGTATCTCAGGTTCTTGCCTAGGCTCTTTAAAGGTAACCCTCTTGGCTGGGGTCTCTTGTGCCACATTAGAGGACGGGGTCCCATTCAGAACCCTAAAGAAAGCGTGCCTCATGGTAGGAACCTTTAGCAACTCGAAGGTGGATAAACTAATTTTGACCTTTTTGAACTCTTCTGCCACATATTCACCCATCTGCTTGATTTTAGTGCTAAAAGCCTAGCCTATGGGAGAACTAGGGGGCTGGACCTTCACTTGTCTAGACAGACTTTAAAGTTGGCCTTGAGGCTGATTTTTCGACTGGCTTTGAGGATGGTTCTTGTTGAGGTATTGGGCAGGTATATGAGGAAGTCCAGGATTGTTGCTAGCATTTCGATCAGGCGGGGTGGCAAAGTTATTTGGTGGGGTAGAGGGTGTGAAGGGTCCACCGGCTTGTCTACTCCTAAGAAAGTAGGGACTCGATCGTTGATGGAATATGTGGACCTCATTTACAAATGATTCTTCTTCGTCTACCAGACCATTATCTACTGAATCAAAAAGCTGAGCCAAAGCTTGTTCATTACTTACCTCTTGCACTTTCTCATCCTCGGTAGGAGTAGGCTCGACTTCGGGCTCGTTGCGGTCGCCTCGCGGAAACGGCTCCTGATTGACCACCAGACATGAGGAATTGTAGGGCTTAGATGGGACAATGTCCCTATAATTGGCATTGTCGACAGCATTTTGTACCTCCACCTGGAAGATTTCAGCAACTGTCTAGAACTTGGGACAATCCAGCTCAGAATGCCTGCTGGTTTTGTGAAGTTGACACCATCCGGACAAAGCTGCTTCAGCCAGATACACACCGCTGGATGTTTTGTCGTTACTTGCCGGTTGATCAAATGGCGTGGGGACCCCACCATTGTTAGGCCTAGTGTTCCATGTATGATTCTGCCTCTGAGAAGATCTCCTTTCTGCATTTTGATTGGAGTTCTGTCCCCTCTCATAATTCTATCCCGAGGAAGTTCCTACTTCACGATTGTCTCTGTTGTCTCTATTGTCTCGATTGTCCCTATTGAGATTGGCCTGGAAGTTGCGCTGGGAGGCCTGCAACTGGTTATTCTGATTCTTTAGATGTGTCATCTCCATGGACATCTTCTTAATAATTTTCGTTAGTTCCTCTAGCTTGTCCTTCTCAGTCCCTCCCTGGCGATGGTGCCAGATTTTGGAGAAAAGCGAGAGGGGCTGTCGACTGATTTTGATAGACTGGAGGAAACTCTGGTCCCGACAAGTACAATGGCACTTGGGGCTGTTGGGAATACGCTTACTGTTGCAGAGCCATCTGGGAATAACCGTACTGCTATTGGGGCTACAAATAGGAAGACGCGGGAGGCGCATAATTCAACGGCTATCCCAGATGCGGCACCATAGGCAATTGGGGTACCTGGTTCATAAGAGGGGTTTAATGAGCAAACACATGATTAAGCCCTTGAATCTGCATTGGGTGGGCAACAGGCCCCAAAGAGGGCAACGGGCTGAAGATATTTTGTCCCAAGTCTACACTAGCGACAACAGCTTCTGCATAGGTGGCTAGTAGGGTAGCGGGTGGTGGGCGCATCCTTTTCACCAAGGCTGACGTGAGGTTGTCCAAGGCAGCATAGTAGATGGGGAGAGCCACCACATCATTATGGACGTACGGATCCTGAAGCCTCATGTGAGCCCGATGGAAGCAGTCATTGAAGGAGTCGATAGGTTTGTTGACCTCCCTTCTGATGGACATGAACTGTTGGTAAAGGTCTGCAGGGTTGACGGGGATCTTGTATTTCTGCAGAAAGACATTCTTCATCAGGTTCCACAAGGTGATGGATCCCCTCGGCAGATTGATGTACCAGTAGAAGGCCTCTTCCCCCAACTAATGTGGAAAGAGGCGACATGCAATGTCCTCGTGGTCCACTTGTATTTCAGTGATCACCATTTCGAATATCTTGATATGCTCCTCGGCCGTTCTTTGCATGTCTCACGGATGGAACTTCAAACAAAAGCCCTCTGGATTCTTGGGCATATCATTGTAGACCGCAAAATGTATTGGCGAAGGGTTATGTGCAAGCCAAGCCATGGGGGGAGGCAGAGGTGGCACTTGCTGTTGGAGAACAGGGATTCGGGGCTGTACTGGCAATACAACCACAATGTGGGGCTGCCCTTGAGCTATGGTTGCCCTGACTGTGCTTTGGGCTGGAAGGGCTGGGAGAGGAGCGAACCCCTGGTTGCCGGAGATATGATGTGCAAATGTTGTTTGAGATGGTTGGGTGGAAGATGAAGGCCAACCAAATGAAGGTGAGGGTGAGATGGAGGCAGATGGAATGGAGGAGGAGGGAGAGGCGGAGCTGCTTCCTTGTGCTCATTTTTCCCTCGTGGGAGGCTGCAATTCTTCAAATTCTTCCTTGTTTGGTGCTGACCGTGGAACTCTCTGAAACCTTTCCGGGGAGAATGATCTGATTCGATCCAGCTTCGCTTTATCCTTCAACTTAGTATCTTCACCGTGGCCCTCCTTCTAGTACCAGTTCTATTGATGGTGTTTTTATGCACTTTTCAACACAGGCAGTGCATAGGCGCACTACCTCTCTTGAAAGACAATCTCCCACAATCGAATTGCAGAACACTATCCTAGGGTCTCTTGGATGTCAGGTCATGACGGTGCTTAGATACCTCAGTAGTTTGATGTGATTTACTGGAATCACAAGGCGGTCTTACAGAAAATACAAAGTGTAGGCACAAAGCATGAAGTTGGATCTTAGAAAAGGAGTTATTGGGATAAAGCTATTATGAGTCAGTTGTAGGTTCAAATAGCGATCTTGAACTCCTTCTAGTTGTTATATTTGGCTTTACAAAGTGCAATGAACCATGGTTTTGTTCAGTTTCTAAAAAAAATAGAAAAAGAGCGAAGGGAAGAAAAACTTCCTAAGTCTGAAGCTTGCTATGAATAGTGACAATGGAGTTCTTGCAATGGACAATTTCTTAAAACAATATCCCACTTAACCAGGGATTTCACAGTATTATAGAAATTGTGCTATCTTCTAAGGGCTACAGATATTTCATCCTTCATCCACCACATACATGCATGAATTAAAGATAAATGTTTGGGGCAGCTTCAAATCAAGTCCAGGCTAACTTTGCACAGCTATCTACCTTCAGCAAATAGCAAAAAGTATGGACTAAGGGATCATTAACAAAACAAGAATTTTCACAATCACCCAACAACATTCCTAAGATTTACCCAAATACAGTAAACAGCTAACTAAATAGCAATAAGATCTAAACTAAATATGTGAAATTGGAGAATGAATCAAATGACAAGAGAGAAATCAAGGAAATACACCAAGTCAATGATATTTCTTATAAATTTCTGCAACATGCCTTTACAACAACTCAACTCTCACTTTTGCAAATGAGGGGAGTGCTCTATTTATAGTTTTCCAAAAGTTAAATGAATGGCCAAGATTCATTACAATTGTGTGGCCAAGATTCATTACAAAATAGGGTTTCACCTACCCCCAAATAGATTTACAATTTAAAAACATATTTTGTCTCTTCCCTATTTCGTCATCTAGTGGATGACACTATTGCTCTTTTGTCCTGTAGCTAATTATTGTTTTCTTGGCTATAGCTACTCTTCAGGGAGGTCTTCTTCTTTGGCTGGGCTGTCTTCTAGCTCCTCAGAGGCTGCGTGCTCTATATACTTGAGGATGACTGCTTGGAGCTTGTCGATCTCGAGGATCTCGCTTCTCAACGCCTGGTAGCTCCATTCTTTGGCGTTCTCTTCTAGCCACTTCCAATCCTCGTCATACTTCGAGCCTTGGTCTTTAAACAGCTCTGATCGATCGAAGGCGCGGGCAGCAAAACTTATGAATTCTGTGGTGATTTCTCCAACTGTCCCATCCTTCATCTTCTCCTCAAAGTATGGTTTGATTTTCTCTGCATCCATTTACACTGTGGACATATCATAGCCCGTCATCAACTTGAGGTACTCGACGCATTCCGTCTGGATTTCCTTAATCCATTCGATATTGGGATCTACTCTCTTCTGGATTTGCTCCAACCTCTCCTTCCGGTTGATGAGGTCTCTGCGCCATATGTCCACTAGACAATGGTCCTCTTTTTTCAGCTCTAACTTCTCTTCCCATGTGTCCTCTGGCATCTGAAGGATGGCTTCAATTCTCGGGAAGGTGGAGTCGTATGTGGCGGGGAAATTAGTGCAAATCCTCCTCGTGCTCTCCAGAGATTGGATTAAATCCAAGAAATTATTGGTTGTCCGCACAGCCCTGCTGATTCCCATGTTTCTGACGTATGTGACCTATCAGAACCAATCCTCAGTTGTTTTTTCTAAGTTCTTCCTCCTCTCCATCTTATCAATCTGTTCCTTGGAGAGCAACTGCGATGCTGCTGTGGAGGTGGTGGGTAGGTCGTCCACTGAGGACCATTGCTGGATATAATCAGTGAGGGCCGCAACCTGTGCCTTGAGTTCATCTTTGGTGAACTTGTCCTGCTTGATTAGGTGCACCACCGTGGCCACCAACTCCTCCAGGTGTCCAACCTTTTGCTCTCTAGTTGATGTTCCCAAGTTGATGGTGGAGATATTGGAGCTCACCCCGATCTGGCCAACTGTAGGTGTGGCAACTTGCGCTGCTCAGAAGCCGGAAGCATCCATCATTATCCTGGAACGTACCTTAGGCTTCTTCTCCTTCTTTGTTGTGGTTAGGGATCGAGCCAAAATGGCTTCCAATCTCGCCCTCAGGTCCTTCAGAATAGGAGTAGTCTTCTCCAGTTGTTTCTCCAACTAATCGGGCATGGCAGATTTATCCTTGGGTACATCATGGCTGCCCTCTCCCTTTTTAATTAGAGGTAAGACTTCTGCCTCCTTTTCTTTTTAGGGCTCTTCCTTCTCCTTGGTAGCTTCCTCTTCGTCGGAGTCCTGAATGAATATGAGGTGCTTGACTGGCATTTTGGTGGACAATATTCAGGTGGGATCTTCTTTTACTGCCTCTTCTTTCTTCTCTTCAGTAGCCCCAGCCTCGGGGCTCTTCACAACACGAGTCTCAGCCTTAGATAAATCCTTTAGTGGTTGCTCCTCTGGCGGCTGTCCCTCTTCTTCCTGAGGTGACTTCTCTACCTCCTCCCCAACATCCTTTGACTGCTGAGCCAACTCCTCCTCAATGTCCTCATCGAATGCCTAAATAATCTCCTTGGCCCCTGAGCCACCCTCCTCATCTCCGCTCTCGGAAGAGTCTGTCTCTTCTTTCTCATAGGCCACCTTGTCGATGGTTCTGTGTTCGTACTTGGGGTGCTCATAGTAATCATCAGCCTCTTCCTCAATAGGCTTTGAAGCCTCCTATTCCAGCTCCTCCAACTCTTTCATTATCTGCATCGTGGCTTCCATGGTAGGTGGCCTTGTTGGTGGTTGTGAAGGCTGAACTGTTGCGAGGGCTTGGGTGAGGGCTGCTTGGAGAGAAGGGTCTATTAGGATCTACGAGAGCTCGAGAGGGAGACTCTGCAGGTGTCATGTAATAGCCTCAGGTACAGTGGAAAGGGGAACAGGTGATGTTATTGTTGCTAGAGGTAGGGAGGTAATGGGTGACATGGCAACATAAGAGGAAGGGGGAGTGGTCATGCCAGAAGAGGAATCAAAGTTAATTATTGACCTGGCCGGGGGCAAAGAGGCAAGGTGGACAGAAATGTCCACCACCTGTGGAGATGAGGTGATTGCGGTTTGAGAGGCGGGTGGTGCACCAGTCGGGGGAAGGAGAAGTAAGGGAGGTTGCACTTCTGTTGTAGTCACTGTCTGCTTGAGCCTCTTGGGAGATGAGCCTCCCATGTCTTTGGTTGCTTCCTCCTTGGGGTCTGCGGACTGTGCGGTCTCCGTTCCTTTTCTCTTTTGAGACCTGGTGATGGGGGGAGACTTGGAAGTCTCACCAGTTGATGTAGTGGTAGCAACGTCCTCTGTGGTAGTGGGATCACTCTTGAGCGCCTCATATGTAAGGACCACCGCTTGTTGCTTTAGTTGTTCCACCTGCCCATCGACCCACTCCTTATGCGAGTTATGATCGACTGGGTGATAGTATCTAGGTCATCTACCTCTTGCTCGTCCTAGTCTATGGAGGGGATTGCCAAGTTGGCAACCGTAGGGTACCTTGGGTGTACGATTATAGACTCATCCTCCTCAACCTGATCCGACACTGGGAACGGCTGCACTCTTCTCAAAAACTACACGGTCATGTGCATGTAGTGCCTCATGTGGACTTCTTTGTCATCTTGGAAATCTGCCCAGAAGTCTTCAATGTGGTATTTGTGGGCATACGTCAGCCCTAGTGCCTTCCTGACATGGCCATGTGGGTCCATTCACAGGCGAGCCGTGTACCATTCAAAATTGTATTCCTTGAGCTCTTTCTCAGAGTTGTCAGCACATTGAGATGTTTGTAGTCAATATAGGCCCTAGCCAAGGGTCATAGGATAGGGGATCCCTGCTACGTGTTTGTTGCCGAAGACTGTTTAGATGTGTTGGAGCTATCGGGAAAGCTCCAGGAGGATGATCTTGTCGTTTGGGTACCTTGGAAACTTGTTCGGCCGTTCCATGAATCCCTGGGGATGGATGTAAGTGAACTTGGGGAACTGTATGAATAGGAAGGCATACTCCTTCAAGAGCGCCCTAGCACTGTGGGAGACCCTTCTCTCGAAGTCCCCGGTGATCAATCTGATAATATGGCCAATGAAGGCGTCATTGACCCGACAGTACTCCTTTTTGAAGTTGTCGTATTGAAGCTAAGGGTACTTGTCAAACGGCTTGAGCCCTCACCTGTGCCCCTGATCTGGCACCACGAATAGTCCGTTGTATTGTCTCTGACCTGCCAGGGAGTATACCAGGTAAGAGGTCATGTAAAACTTGGAGCTCTTCTTGACGTTTACAAACTGCTCGTGGAAGTAGTTGCTGTTGATGCCTCCCCAGTCGAATGAGGTCTTAGTCTTCACGTCCTCATTCCCTCACAGGATCTACTCATGTAATAGGCCATCCATTCCTAGAAATAAGCGGCCACTGGGAGGCCCATGACCCTGCTTAACATGGTCACTAGGTCGTGATAGTCTTCATGGAAGTCACTTCGGAAGAGTTCCTGGGGGACCTTCGCAGCGCTGCCCCTTTTCTCCTTAAGCCAGTAAAGGTTGATTGACTTCTTGCACCCTAATGGATTGGCATCCCACGCTGCTTTGCACTGTTCCAAAGTGGGGACCTCCATATGTGGGAATGTGGGAATGTGCGAATGTGGGAAGCCAGCATCTTTGGCGATTCCACTCTGCCTTATTAGTCTGGCGTTCTTCGTAGTAGGGTTGATCTTGACCTCTGGGTGAACTCATCTATGTCCACCTGACCAATATTTGTATCGGAGATCTCCTTCCAGTCTGTTGAGACCTTTGACTGGAGCGGCTCACCCTGAAACTGGAACTTCATCTGATCCTTATCTTCTTTTCCCTGAGCGACTTTCCCTAATTTCTTGCCCTTGTCCTTTTCGACGGAGGCCCCTGAAGTTCCTGAAACAAATTCCATATATTTTGCAAGAAAAGGACGAACTCAGTGCAACACAACATCGAAAGCGTTCATGTTAGTACTCATTTCAAAAATAACAGATAAATTATTAATCAAGTATATCATAAATCTTGCTTCCAGATGTTATCGATTTCATTTCAAGGCAACTGGACAATCTGGGCCCGGAAGGCCGGAATTTCCTGGCAGGAATGTTGTCTGGATGCGAGAAGGTGACCAAAAGTTCCCGGAGACCCCCTTTGGCCAAATTTCAAAGTCCCGAGGGTCTCATGATGGAGACCGGCATAATTTAGGATGTGGGTCGAAGTCAGATCCTGGATTCAAGTTGATTTGGGTTGATCAAAGGGGCACCGGAGATCCTAAGCTAGAAAGCAGTTAAGGGGTGGCCTCTGGCAACGACGAACAGCAGGTGAAAATCCGGCGGTGGAAGTCCAATGACTGGGGCCCGGGCGGCAAAAGGATGGCCAGCAGGAGGTTTGAAATTTGGGCCAGGCGACAATTGGAGTGGCGGGGCCCAGAGGCTAGGGAGTCGCAAGGTACCGACCGCCATGAGATTCTTAGCAATGATTTGAATGATGGAGGCGAAGGGCAGTTCGGGGCCCAGCGGCCGAAAAGACGGTGAGTGATGGCTGCCGTGAAGTTTCGACAACGATCGGGCGACGACGGCAGCGAATGGACCCCCCGGGCTCGAAAGGCAGGAAGCCGGCAGGGTTCCGCCGTAGAGAGTTCCGGGAACAGAACTCCGAACGGCCGGGCCCGGAAGGTCATACGGCAGGGCGGAGCTTGATAAGATTTAGATGGCCAGGGGAAGCACAGGATCCAGCGAAGCGGACGGCAGATGCGACCTCGCTCTAAGGTTTCATCATTTGGAAATGGTGGCAATTAAACACAGAGGTCTGACACCCGGGGTCCAATGATCATGATGGAAAAATTCCACATCGCCATAGACCACCGACGAAAGCTATGGCAGAGCCCAGAGAGCGGGAAGTCGGGGCATGAATTCTATTGGGGGTGGCGAAAACAGGGAGGAAATCCGGCCGAGGAACCCCGGGGACTGGAGCCCAACGCAGCCAAAGCACCCATGCATAAGTTTAAATTTAGGACGGCGGAAGACACTCCAGGGCCCGGAAGCCAGAAGGTAGTGCCATGCTTGCAGATGAGGCACAGCGAAGTGCCGATGGAAACCTGGGAAGGGAAACCCGATGGGCTGGGCCCAGAAGGGCAGACTACCATCAGGAGGCTATGGAGTTTCGGATTCCGATGGCGAAGGAGGGTTTCGGGCCCAGCAAGGACTTTCTCCCTGCGCGAGGAACAGTCGCGACATGGACAATTCTTGAGTCGGCGGCGAGGGTAATTCCGGTGGGTTCCAGAGATTTTCACAAGATGGGTAATGGGCACAATTTAGCGCTCTTCAATTTTATGCCACTCTAATTAATTATTCAATTACTTAAATCCCTCAAAATGACGAAAAAGGATGGGAGGGCGAACGAGGATGGCCTACCTCGAATTCACTAAATGGTGAGGTGCGGAATCCACCAGGAATCAAGGGAGTGTGGTTGATATCGATGATCGCAATGCAGATGAAGACGTTGGGCTCCTGCTGCTCGGCTCTGTAATTCGCTCCAATTCGCAATGTGAAAATGACTGGTGAGTCAGGCATTATATACCCTATACGCCATTAATGTCCGCAATGAATGCCCAGTACGACAGCACCAAAAGTTGGTGAATTTGAAATTTGAGTCGGTGGCGGCGGTAGAGACCCCGGAACCCGGCTACCAGAACAACGTGGAGCGATGGCCACCGCAAGGTATTCGTGAGCTTTTGAACAGCCACGGTGAACACAACCTCGGGGCCTGGAGGGTGGACAGCAGGCAGAGGTTCGCCACCGAAAGATTTGCATGCTGCTAAGCGGTTGCGGTGAGGGTCGGGTCAGGACCCGGATGGCAGGAAGCCAGTAGAGAGGAATTCGCCGTCGAAGAAACCTCGCGTCACCCAGTGGCGATGCCAAGGAGCATCCTAGGGTCCGAGTGGCAGGCGGCCACCAGAGGGTAGCCGTCGCAGGCAGCGAGCTCGAGACGAAAGTCCGGGAGAGGACTTCCGGGGCACGGGGCCCGAAGGGGAAGGCGCCGTCTGGGAGATTTCGCTTGATTTTCAATCAGAAGATGGCAGGGCGGGCCCCGAGGGGTGGAAAGATGCCCAGAGAATGCCGTAGAGGACGGCGAAGGCGATAGGGAAGCCCGAAAAGGGAACTCTAGATGCCCAGGCCCGGAAGGGCGCAGGGCCGTTCCAGGGCCAAAATGCCGAAGAGACCCCTGAGTTCCCTGGAAGGCAACAAAAACCAAAAAATAGAGGCATGGTCGATTTATGATGAAACCTTGGAGTGATATCAACCATGCGAAACATCAAAAAGTAGGGGCACATAAAACGAGGTAGCCCCGAAAGGCCCGACAAAGCAAAAGAAAAAAGAGGGTCCCTGTTTCGAATGGGGCATGTGTGCTAAGGGCACAACAGATCTCATGTCTTTTTTATTGTTAGCATTTATCATTTTCTACTTTGAAGTAATTGCTGACAGTGTGGTGTTAGCAGTTTCTTTAAAGTGGAGGAATACATTGGCATTATTATTTCAGAGATCTTTGGACTATTCTCATGTTTCATTATGAAGACTTCTTACTCCTCCTGATGTGTCTTCCTCTTGGTGGTGTCATTTGGTTTGATGTCCTCCAGGAGTGTGACCTTTCTCGGCATATGACTTTCCTCTTAGTGGTGATGCTATGTGTTGCATTCCCTAATTTGTGAATTTGCTATCCTAGACTTGTCCTCTCTTGGAGACATTAGACATGATGTTACCAAAGAGGAAACCTTACATGAACTAAGCAAAATGACATAGCTTCTTAAACCTTATGAACCTTGAAGTTATAACCTTTTTCATGGCCACCAAGGATAACAAACTTTGATTACCTATGGAGCCTTGTTTTTTCATAAGTGTTTTTGTTATGCTAGGGGGCCTTTGGAAAAACATGCACACAAGGGCTAGTGTAATCAGCCATCCACTCGGTGAGCCCCCCAAAAAAGGGTGGGTAGGTGAGAAAAATGATGCCTTTGTCTAGGCTCTCACCATATAATAAGAAAGTTGCGCCAAGTCTACAGGCTCCCATTGTACTAACCACAACATGATCTATATGCTATGCTAATACTATACTAAATATCATAAATTTTAATGCCAATACCGATAAAATAATCCAAATATAAGTAATGCGGGCTTTGAGAATTGTCAACAAGTTACTCTCTTGATCAACAGTAGGGGATATTTATTTCTTAGCACAAGATTACATACATATATTAGATGATAAGGCCTTAGATGAACATGGAGAGAAAGGTGGAAAACCTAGATCTTTCTTGAAATTGTATAGTATAGATTTTACTTGATATCTACCATTTTGCTCCATGTTTTCATTATATCCATGTTTAGAGAGGATTTTTTATCCAAGTGCATATTGTTATTCCAACTCAGACAAAGGAGTTTTATGCTTCTGAGAAGGATTGTCTTCTTCACATGAACACAAATAATTCTTCAGTTTCTTAATGTTACGCATCTAGATCCTCTCATGAGGGATGGGAGTTGAGGAGCCCCCATCACCAACATTGGGTGGTGTTTGATATAGAACCAAGTTTATAAAATAAAAACAAAAGATTCTATAGGTGTATATTTTTAGATTTTGTACTCTCCCATAAAGGAGGGTGTAAAATCTAATAAACCCCAATCGTCAGTAAAATATGATTCATTTGTATATGACTCTTTGGATTTTGAGGGTGAGATTTTGGATTCTTCATTCAAGTGAGGCATAAAACCTAAAGACCCCCAATCATCACATACGAGTTGTGTTGTAGGTGAAAGACAATTAGGATTAGCATCAACTTGTATAGGTTCTACTTTGGAAATTGGAGTAAAAGTGTAAGGGTGTTGGCAGTGTTATGATGATGTCAAACTTGTGATTTGTAGATTTTCTCATCTACTTCAACCATGTATATCTTATTGTTGTATTCAAATTTCATCTCATGGTGAAGAGTAGAGGGGACTTCTTGCATAGCATGAATCCATGGCCTCCCGAGGAGAAGGTCATAGAAAACAAGTAATGGCATGATAGGGATAGAGGTAGGAAAAACTGTACGGGTCTAACCCCAATGAGTAATGTGATAATTCCCAATAGTTTCCTATTAACATCATCAAAGAGAAAAATTAAGACCCGCTCCATTGTCTATGAGAGTGCGCTTAATTGCAGTTTTATTTATAATCACCTTTATCATCAAGGATTCATGTTTATTTTGTATCTCAAGTGAGGGTAATTCTTGTTGATGGAATGTGATATCTGACTTCATCACTTCCATACAATCGAGGGGGGTTGCTACATCATTCAATTTCGCAACAAATTAGATATAATTCTTTTGCAAAATTACTTGGAGGATCCTATTGTGTGCAAGTGATGTTTGATTAAGATCCCATAAGGATATCTGAGTGGGATTATGTTTAAGTTGTTTGATGAAATCAGGCTCCTCTCTTCTATGTAAAGGAAAATGATGGGCACTAGGAAAAATAGGCTGAGGAAATGATAATGAAGTGGGAGTGGTTTTTGGTTGCCTATTGTTCCATGTATTATATGTGTGAGCAATGGTATTGTAACTCGGATTGCTGCAAAACATTGTTACTATCAGGTTGAATTATAAAATACAAGATAAATCCTAGTTTTAATGGTCTATTTTAAGGTATTTTGATGCTGAGAGGTTACTTAGGAGGTTCGCTAGTTAAAGGAGATCCAATTTGTGCAATGATAGCCTCGAATCAGTTACATCGATGACCTTCGAGTGAGGGGGGATCTAATCTGAATTTAACATCTTCATCTATGCCATCCATCCTAGTGTTCGCTGAGAGAAGTGTATCATTGAAAGAGAGACAATTTTTTTTTGCATGATGCTCAATAATTGGGTCTTCTAACACCAAAATACGTTCATCACAAGTAGGAGAGGTATTGAGAGAAGAGAAACTATGATTTTCATTATTTTCTATGTATGCATCCTCTTATACCAAAGCTTTAGTGGATGATTTAGGTGAGATGAAGTCCTCAAGGGCTTCATCTAGCATGTCAAGGTCATCACAACTAAAGGGTTTAAAGGATATGCTTTCTCCAAGGTTAACCATTTAGTTTTCGTTTGATATATATATATTTTTCTAATGATTTCAAAATGTAAACTAATTATCTCTAAACTATGAAATGATGTTGAAAGTAGAGGAAAAATGCAAAAATGGAACACTATCCTCATCTGAAATATGCAAGAAATGATTTTTTAAAATGTTGCAAGATCTAACTAAAGAAGCAATAACTTTAATTCAAAATCAGACTATTCCAGGAAAATAGCTCTCAGATCTAAAAGCGACAACAAAAAGGAAAAACAGAGAGTAAAAGTCACCCTGAAACTGCCTTGATTAGAGAGAAACCTTTATCCAAAACTAGGGAAAACACCTAATCAGTAAAATATAATGCACTATGGAACAAATACAACTCAGTACTTAGATGTGTCACACATTAGCATATGTGACTTATAAATTCAGATGCATCACACTACCAAGCACATTTGTCACATAGATCACTTGTGGCTTAAAAATCAAAACTTGCATCACACGTTCATGCACATGCATTGTACCCATCCACAAGTGCGGCATACCATATCGGCGTACAATATCATATTCATCATTTTAGACCATGGTTGTATCACACAAGTCATATGCATCACACTTAGCATTTTCAATTCTATCGCATTTGAATAACTCTAACAGATTGATGCATCATACTGAAGAAGATGCAATGAAACACCCCACTTGTTGTGAAAATGATAACAAATGTGACACGCGTGTGCACCACATCTCCTTGACCAAGTTTGAGCCCTATAAACCACTAAAATCAATAAATTTACAAGGAAGGAATGGGGCACATGCCACGTCGCTGAAGCCCTCTAGTCGTCTGAAGGTTTGAACCCTAAATATACGGCGCAGGTGATATTTTGGAAAAAGCTCCACAACAAGGTCACTCTCACAACTCACTATTCACTCAAGTCAAAATGCACAAATGACCAATTTACCTCCCAAAATTTTACTTATACCCCCCTAGGTGTAGGGTTTTTACCACGTATGTACCTAATATTGAGTCTAAAACCTAATGTGGATATCCTAGATGTCTTGGAAATTAAACCTTTTAGTGTGCACTATTGGATTTGCTTTGGCCAAATATTTTTTCTAAAATTTGTAAAAATTTCTGACGAGACATAGGTCTATCTTGTCTCCATCACAACACACCAGGGCATATTTTGAACTTAATCTTTTTGATACAACATTGAGATTAATTCACATTGTATCAAAGAGGGGCGAAATGAAGACACTGAAAAATGTCCTAAGCATGCAAACGCCATTTTCCTCATCAATTTCCCATCTTCCCCTATATAATTGAATAACTTTAATTATTAAATTATTTTGTAAACTCATACTCTTCTATTAATTAAATAGTTTTAATTATTTAATTAATTCATTTCCCCCTTGTTTATTCTTTCTCTCTATAATTAAGAAATTATTATTTATTTAATTATTCACTTTCATTTGCATTCTATGATTAAATAATTGTTTTAATTATTTAATTATTCATGAGCCTTTTCTTCCACAATTAAATAAATCCTATTTATTTAATTCCCTACTTTTTGCACACTAGTAAATAATTATTTTAATTATTTACTAATTTTTCTTTTCCTCCATTTTCTAATTAGATAATTGTTTCTAATTATTTTAATTAAAAATTATCTTTCCCCTCTTCTTCTATAGTTAAATAATTTCATACAATTAGTTAATTTACTCCAAGCCACCTCCTTTTCTTGTTCAATCTCCTCTTTTATCTTAATTAACCTCCACCCTTGATAAGGTTTTATTACCTTTTAATCTCCACCATCCATCATTAACTAAACCCTATTTTTTCCCTATCCCTATTTCCTTGCTTCTCAAAGAAATCTCATCCATTGGTCTTCATCATTTAATCTTTGCCCTTCATTCAGATTGTATTTTCTATAAAAGAGACTCGTAGATTTCATCTTGGCCCTAACTGAAACCACTATCTTTGATATTTGACCCTAACTACAACCACTATCTTTGATATTTCGCTGTCACGTTAGACTTATTCTTGCATACTACAAATCTGAGGGCAAGCTAGCAGTGAAATGGAGAAGAGCAATGAAGGTGATTCAACCATGGCATAGGAGTTGTGGTAAGATTGCTTTGTTATTTTATATTTCTATGTTCATTTGTGCTTCACTATTGGATTAAGGTCTTGAGGTTTGAGTTTTATGTAAGTGGTAGTGGATACTATTGATTCATGCCTTTCACCCTTGTTTTACCCTATTCTAAAGATTAGTTTAAATTAAAAGCATTCAATATCTTTTTTCACCGCATGACAAATTCATCAACAGTATGGCAAACTTTTAATGCGATGAATTTTCGTTGGTGGTGAATTTTCTTTGAGGTGAATTTGTGGCGGAGGTGAGTTTTTTTCTGCGGTGATGCAAAATACACATTGTTAATGCTTATACAACAAAGCAATTAAAAAATACATATTTTTTTAAAATTTACAATAAAAAGCAATAAAAACTTTATTAAATATACTGTGAATTTTTTTATGATTAATACGAAAAAATGAAAAGGATTTTTTAAAATATAATTTATTTATCAAGACAAACTAGATATAGAACACCTCATCTTTTCAACTATAGGAATATTGAAGAAGAAAAATTTATGGAATTGTGAAACAATGATGGGATGCTTGAACAAATAGTAATGACAATTTATACTCCACTTCTTTAAATATGATGTTCAAAATCTCTTAGCAGTTTGCAAGAATAAATAGAAACGAAGGATTCTAAATTTCTGTTCACATTTGTATCCACTCCACTGGTCAACATTTAGACGACAGTGTAACAATGTGGTCTGTCTATATATTAACTGGAATTATTGAATAGAGATAGCAGCCCCACGAAATTACTATTACATGATCTTTGTCGTCGCTATGCAATAAACTTGATCAATATCTAAAATAGGATTTTCAGACTGCAAGGGTTGGCGATCCTTACTTAGAGATCCCTAACTAGCACCCCTCCCTTCACTGCATTAGCTTCAAACATTGACAATCCTCAACTACAAAGGTTGGGCTCATAAAGAAATGTTTGAACTCTTGGAAAGTATTAATATACTATGCCGTGAACAACCTATTTTCAACCATGTAAAACCTATAATATTGTTATCTTTTAACCTTTTTAACATTGCAGCATGTTAACTAATATAATCCCATATATAATGACCTTGGTGATGCTACGTAAAACTATGCAGTGAAGTGGCTTAGTGAATCGTCAATATAATACAATCCTAAGGGGTAGTCAAGGAAACAAAACATTCATTTTTTTAGATGTTTTTTTTAAATAATTTTTGTTCAATTTTGCATCAAGATAATGGTATGATCATTTGTGATTATTCTTCTCTTCTAGTGGAATTTCATATCAACATAATTGTCTGATAATTTTTAATTGATACTGTAATGAATATGGGATATGCTAGAGTTCTTATTTTTTCGTATATGATGGTTTTTTAGGTTATGTTTGAAATTAGGTGAAGTAATTGTCTATTGTGTCATTTCATGTTATCTGGTGTTGAATGATAATCTCTGTTCGACTCAATGTCATGATTTTTTGAAATAAATTCTCAGACAGATTTTTATTTTATTTTTAGGTCACCAAAGACAGGAAGTGGAAGAGATATCATTGGGCTTTAGTTTCCCATATATTGCATAGACACTACACTATATTGCTTCATGATTATGAGTAGGTTACTTCTTTCAGGTGCAAGGCCATCTGATACCCCCACCATTGAGTAAGTGAAATTCTCATTATGTTTTTCAAATTTATTTGTTGCATGATCAATTTAGAAAATGTACTTTTAACATTCTCAACATTGTTTTTAAGTCGCTAATCCACCTTTCGATGATGTCCAACAATGTATAGAAAAGGGAAAGTGGAAAGCTTCAACTCCCATCTTTGTAGGTTGTTTACTACTACCCACTCCAACGAGTACATTACTTTAACAAATTGGGTTTTCTATTTAACAAGTCATGTTTTTCAAATGAATTCTCGTGTCACTTTAATTGATGATTGTTTCTAAGTTATATTTCCTTTTCGTCTTTGAAGTTAACCTTATTCCTTTTCCTACACCTTCCATGGTTACACATGTGATGGACTGTCTCTATCTTAACTGGAAACATGGAAAAGAGTTACTAGCCCTATGAAATTACTATTGCAATTGTCCATAAAGAATTCCCTTCATGAGACAACGACTTCATTACACCTCTACTTGACTTCTGTGCCTCAGATACGTTGACAACTGCGAACTGCTTTTTGAAGACGGCTTCTCTTTACTTTTATTAAAAACGGCGATCTGCCTCTTTATACGTTTGCTATTTGCCATATAGACTGGCAGTAACTTATGATTTCTATGACTTGACTTCTCCTTCTAACTTGCGAACACGATCAGCTTCAATTTTGGCAATCTGCGGGCCTCGAATTTGGCTCTAGTAATGACAGTCTAGCGGCTTCGCAACATCTATGATTTGACCTTTAAGAACAACGATCACCTCACTTGCATGGCAGCAACTCTCCGTAAATCTTTCGGATGGCTTTAGATTAGAGTGTGACAGTGATTAATACTTTCTGCCAGCAATCTCCTTCAAGATCTTCAAGACTGAGATCCAACCTACTCAAGTTCGGCTTAATCTTCTTCTTGTCATCAACTCTTTTCTCTAACTGCAATTTCTTCTTCGACGTCAACACATGCGACTTATCGAGATTAGCAATCTCCTCTTAACTGTGAAGACAGAACAATCTTCAAATCTGACGATCTTCAAACCAGGCTTTGATATCCTTACTTATTGGCAGCTGCAGCTGTGACCCCACGACCTAGGTCTGCCCATGATCTGGAAATTATACGAACACTTATAATCTTCTGAGGAGACAATAAATTTCATTCTCTGTTGTAGCACATTTATTGTCTCCTCTGCCCACCTTCACAGTTAACATACAGACAGACCACAATGTTACACTCTCGTCTGAATGTTGTCCGGTGGAGTGGATGCAAATGTGGACAGCAATTGGGAATCCTTCATTTCTATTTATCCTTGCAAACTGCTAAGAGATTTTTATCATATTCAAAAATGTGGAATAGAAATTGCCATTAAAAGAAGTGGATTATAAACTGTCAAATATGGTAAATTAAACAATACAAGTAAAATGCTTCTTAGGATAACCGTACTACTTAGCATACGCATCAATGCCCTATTGAGGAGCCACTCCACTAGTGGTCTGCCTGACATTGAAGGCATCATAATAGCTACAAGGAAATTGGTACATCATCATTCATGGGAAATTCCTTTTCTCTGAGAATACTGTTCCCAGGTTCCCAGTATCAGAGTAGTGTTGCTTTACCCCGGTGGCTCCTCCAGTCTCCTTATCATCCTCTATTTTTATAAAATCATAGAACTTTCATTTTTATCTGTCGGGCTCTTTTCCTCGGATTTTTCTATTGCGCTTACCAAAGTCTCCCTTCTAAATATTCTCCACTTCAGTCAAACTCATTAAAAACTAAAGAAGCAAAAATCTGCTTTTCAAATGCTCATGTTTTCCAAATAGAGCATTTTCTTTTTCTGCGCCTACAAATGTTGGACTCTTAGTAGAAATGAAGGCATTTGAATGAACCCACTTTTGGGTATATCATGCAATCTGAGCATTTCAACTTCTATCACAAAGGTTTCACTGCTACATTTTGGGCTTCGAGGCCAAGAAACATCTTGACAAACATGCAGCTAGGGTTTTCTAGGTGAGAAGCATTTTTCAATCTGGATCCAAACTTCATTGATAATTTTAGGGATTCAAAATGAATTAAAATTTGCAATTTGCAAATTCACTGTTTGACAATGTTGAAAAGGTGAGAAGGTTGTTCATTTAATTTTTCTTATACCTTGACTAACAAGTAACATTTGAAAATCCAAGTTCAATTATAAGTATGATTTTGTGAGTAGTAGTAAACAACCTGCGGAGGTGGCAGTTGAAGCTTTCCTCTTTCTTCTTTGTACACATTGTTGGACATCATCCAAAGGTGGATTGGCAGCTGAAAAGTAATGTTGAGAATATTAAATACTTTTCCCAAATGAATCATGCGACAAAAAAAATGACCTACTTTATGGTGGGGAAATCATGTGACCCTGCACCCGAAAGAAATAGACCTGCTCATAATCATGAAGCAATAAAGTGTAGTGTTTACGTAATACAAACGGTGCACTGGTTATCGTTGATGGGAAATCGAACACCAATGATGACGTTATAGCATTAGCTTTCAGATAGGAAGGAAGGCATCTACAATGACGGCTTGCGCTGCTATGTTTTGGACTGCGCAGCCTTTCATTATGCGTGGATTGCTCTGGGGCGTATGCCTCGTATTCAACCGCAGCAGTCTTAGGCCAACAGACTCATTCCCTGAGACTGCGATTTGGAATCCAAAGGAAGGAGCAGCTACAGTTTTGAAGCCAACAGACTTATTTTATATCTTGCAGTGTTTATACTATCTCCATTGTCAGTCTTTGTTACACTTCTCTGTAGACTAGGATGATATGTATAGAAGCATAAGCTTTATGCTATCTTTTGTTAATCCTTGCGAGGGTTTTGTTTATGATATTAGTTTAAAGTTTACTTCTAGGTCTCTTTCCTGTGTAATGAATATTATCTTCCTCCTCTTTTATCATAAGTTTAATGGCGTAATGCTGCTTCTTGTCTACATCTTGCGGTCGTTTTTATGTATAAAGTGAAGTTCATCAATGGCTATTTTGTCAAACTTATAATTCAGTATATCTGTTCCAAAAATTTGAATAGCAATTCTAATATTGAGTTAGTAATAATTTATATCAAATCCATAAAATCATGTTTGAAATCTAAGCTTCCTCGAGGGCTTTGCATCTATCTCTCATTTATTCGTGATGAGACACGGTGAGACTTGATTTCAATTAATTTAATGTATGTCTATGTCGGTTAGAGAAGTTTGAAATCCAGACTAACTATGACATCCTTTGAATCCCAGATATGTGTCAAACTATGTTAAACCTTATGTCTACATGCATTATATGTAGTTTTGGGTATGATTCTTGCAAGCATCCTCAGAACCAATATAATTTTATCACTCAGATGCTCACGTCTAGTTAGACAAGGTTTCAAAGTTCGATATCATAGGCAGACCAATGAAGCCCATAAAAGTGTGGTTAATTAAACTCTTGCATCCAAAGAGTTGAAACTTTTAGGTTGGGTATGTGTAACTGTTCTGCATGCCATTTTAAGCATAGGTTTAGGCAATAAATGAGCAAATAATTTTCTTAAAAGTAAATAATCAGCAATATGTTTCATCAAATAAGTGAAGAAGAGTAAATATTGCTAAATAGATCAAATTTATAAGGGCATGTGGTGGAAAAATAAATAAAAGTATTATTGTGAGTAATAATGATTATCAATATGTGTGTTGGAAGAAATGGATGAAGATATAATTTTATTAGTTGCATATATGTGTATTGAAATAAGTATGGGCAAAAAACAAATAAATCTATTGTTTTGTTACCTTTACATAGTTTATATATAGACATAAAAGCATGTGTGTTTAAATAGACGAACAGGTGAAAATATAGTTAAAAGACAAGTGTGTGCTATGAGTAGATATTTTTCAAGATATAATATTCTATAAATATACTGGAATAAATGTGTTTGTATGAATGTGGTATAAGGAAACATAAAGGAAAGTATGTGTGTTCAGATAGACGAATAAGTGAAAATATAGTTAAAGTCACATGTGTGAAGCGAAATGGGCAATAATATAATACTCTATAAATATAATGCAATAAATGTGTTTGTATGAATGTTGTTTATGGATAAATAAATGAAAGTATGTGTGTTCAAATAGATGAATAAGTGAAAATATAGTTAAAGTCATGCCTGTTAAAATAAATGGATAAGGATATAATATTCTATAATATAATGGAATAGATGTATTTGTATGAATGCGTGTTGAGAAATAAAGAAAAATAAAGGCATGAATGCAATTGTATAGTTATTAGAATACTTATTAAATTTTGTTGCAGAAGCAATGTATGTCTTGCTCAGCTGTAAGATTTGTTTGGTTGATAATTAGGACATTTTTGGCAACATTGTTATGGATGCTCTTAAAGCTATTGTAACTGACTCTATTTCTTCCCTTCTAGATGTTTCGTTGTGCATTGATATTCAACAATTCCTCTGGTTGTTACTGTAGCTATTTTTGTTGCTAAATCTTGTTCAACTTTGTGTTACAGTTATAAATGTAAACAGTGGTGTAGTCATTACTGCACTTGTTTTTCTTATTTCTATTATTTTGTTTAATCTAAAAAAAAATGATTTTTATAAAAATAAAAAAAGACACTTTAAAAATATTATTGCATACAGTTGTATATAGAGACAAATAAATATAATAAAAAATATTTGTATAGAAAAGTAAGTAGAATGGAATAGATAAGAAAATTTACAGATATTGTAATGTCAGTTGCTTTAGAAGTTTCCAAAAATTCTATTGTTATCTTTTATGAAAAAGGATTAAAAGTATAGTTATATTATAAGTCAATATAACTATTTAATTATTTTACCTGTTATTTAATTATTTTAACCTATAGTTTAGCTCAGATGCAATGCATATAACCATAAGCTTCCTCAGTTCCTTACAGTCACCAATTGTAAATCAAAATGATTCCTTACTTCAATACAATGTATTAAACTTAAGCTAATCCCTGATCAAAATAAGCCATTTAAAACTTCTGAAAAAGTAATCAACCGTTAAAAGTAGGCCACTATTTCATCAGCTACGTATGGAGATCTATTCCCAAATACCCATCACATAAAAAAATTAGAAAGCATGACATCTTTAACATAAAAAACTAAAACATGTGTAATTAGATGTAAGAGCTCTTGTGTCTCCATGAATTCCCGAGTTTGGTCCTATAGAAATGTGTCTCCATGATTTCCAATAAAAAATTAGTCATTAGCTATGGTGAGATCAGATCTAAGAGCTCTTGTGTCCACTCATGAATTCCCATTTTTATTTAATTTGGATATTTGTGCTTCATACCTTCCCTGGTTTCCATGGAGATCTTTTTTTTTGAATGCAAGCGGCCTCAAATCTTCTATTTGTGCTTAATTCATTAGCCCCTATTTCACCCCTATGTACACTAGCACTTGCACCCCAATGAGGTGCAATACTTACGCCGATACGCTGAGCACACATTATTTATGTCTGTGAAAAGCAGTGGATGATGTGCAGAAAGCGGTGATCTATCTCACCTATCCCTCTCTACCTCTTCCTCCCTCCCTCCCCCTTCTCTTTCCCTCTTGCTCTCTCCTTCCCTCTCTATATCTCTCTATATCACATATCCCTCTCTACTTATCCCTCCCTCCATCCCACCTATTTCTCTCTCTCTCTCTTCTTCCCTCTCTACTTCTCTCCCTCTCTCACTTATTCCTTTCTACCTCCTTCTCCTTCCCCCTCTAATTCTCTATATCTCCCCTATCCCTCTCTATCTCTCCCTCCCTCTCTCTCTCACTCTCTCTAGCTATCTCTTTGCTTCTCTGCTTCTTTCTATCCCACCTCTCTCTCCCTCCCTATCTCTATCTCGCTTATCCCTCTCTACCTCCCTTCGTCCCTTTACCATCATCTCTCTCTCTTTCTTTATCGTTCCCTCTCTACTTCTTTTCCTTCCTCTCTCTCTCTCTCTATCCTTTCCTCTCTACTTCTTTATCCTCCTCTCCAATTCATTCCAAAAAACAACTTCCTATACAACTTTAGTTTTTCCTTTTTCTATTTGTTTATTTTTTGGATTTTATAACACAGAACAAATACCAGGCAATTTGTCCTTTATGACCTCCATACTAATGAATATCCGCCATTCCACAACCTCTGAAACTCTGAAAAAGCTCTACTTTCTTACACTATTAATTTTTCACGATACTCTTCGAAGATTCATACATTTATTGCTACCAAGAAAATTCTAATGGAGACTAAAATGTATTCACACTTCTTCCATAGACATTGTACTAAAAAAAATTTGGCCTTTGATGACAAGTTGCCAAATTTTCCCCTACTCTGGGAATTTTTTTTTGGCTTTTATAACCCATAATTTTTGGTAGAAAAAACCCAACTATTTACACTTTGGGCATAAACACAACCACAATTTTTTTTCCAATAATAATGTATAAACATTACTAACACTATATTATTGTAGTAAAACCCATTTAGAAAAAACCCAACTATTTACACTTTGGGCATAAACACAACCACAATTTTTTTCCCAATAATAATGTATAAACATTACTAACACTATATTATTGTAGTAAAACCCATTTTTTCCTTTATCAAAAACACTATATTATTGTATAACTATACCATAAGATATAGATGATATGCACATTAAAGTTATGTAAATATTTCAAGTCAGTTAACTTTGAATGCAAGAATGCAAAAAAAATGAGATCTTTTTAATGCTTATAATAGATATATTCATATTTAATAATTAATCTTAGATTGATTAACACTATATATATATTCTTAAATTTATTTATTATTATCAATATATATTATTGAATACATGTTTATTTATGTCTATTGAATATTTATTAATTCATTGTTTATTCTTTGTATAGATAAAAATAATAAATATCCTCTATACAAATATAAATAATTAAGAAATTTATATTAGAAAACTAATTAATATTATATACAAATAAATATATCATTAACGAACCATAAAAAAACAAAAGTAATAAATAGATTCTAACAATACCTAATTTCTTTTTATCTTTGTATAAAATCTTATTTTAAAATAATATAACCCTTTTTAAAGGGAATGGGGAATATATTCCCATTTTCTTTACTTAAGGAATTCTTTTACTTAGTATGAGAATTACATCGATAAGTCATTATAAGGGGATTGGTATGCCTCACAAAGCTAGTGAACATGTAGAAGCTCTCTTGGTGTAAAAGCGGCGGGGCCCTAGAATCATATAGTTAATTTATTTTATGGTTTGTATGGATGTCATTGCATTGCATAAGCTTAAGTGGGAGAATGTGAGGCTTGCATAATATTTAGTTGTAGCCCTATTTAACGTGACTATTGGGCTTAAAGGGTTCCCCACTTCATTTCTCTCTGTTTGAGCCAAAGGCTACACAATATGTTGCTTCCTAGTCTATGGTTTTGGTACACATGTATGAGGGGATTGAGTAGCGAGTACTAAGCTTTACAAGATCTCAAAGGTACATAGGGTTGCTAAAATACAATCAAGTAAAAGAAGAAAGTGTGTTGCATATGTTATTTTTTTAATAATAAAAATTTATCATACAAAATATTATCCATGTCGATCTTTTATCATTATTTATTAATTAATCCAATATAATTTTAATAATAAAAATTTAACATACAAAATATTATCCATGTCCATCTTTTTATCATTAGTTATTAATTAATCCAACTTTATATTTCAGACAAAATTAAATTTTACTTGTATATTATTTTTTCAAAATATTTGATAATCATTTAATTGAATATATTTTATATTTGAAAATGATTTGTTTAATAAATATTAATCTCTCTTAATATTGCATATTGATTGCTTCAAATGTTACAATTAATATACTTTGTTAAATAAACAAATTTTATACGGCTATCTTAGCTTTTTAAAATTATTTGAGGTAATATTGAGTGACTAAAATCATATAATTACACATCATTTGTAAAAACATCTTTTACGGGCTAACATTTATTGACTTGATGGAGATACGCTGCATATAATGCAGAGTGTCAGAGATATGTTTTAATTTTGTTTAATTTCTATTGGTAAAGACAAAATAAAAATATAAAACTATTTAGCTTTAATTTTCAAATCCATTCGGCGTTTGTCTCTTGTCGCGAGGTAAAGGTAGGCGGGTCAATCCTGTGAAAGAAGATTGAGTAATATCGCATTCGCACAACAAATTATATCAATGAACCCCATTTTCATGTGGAAAGTCCAGATGCTTCCTCTCAAGCTCTACATTCCACCAAAATGAGACAAGTCAAGCTTGATGTGAGCTATGCTGAGAACCTGACAAAGCGTATCCACGGCTATCATTGTATCTATAGCGTGCCAGACGATTAAAAAAACCTTAGCCGTTAGATTTTTCCTTCTTGTCAGTCGTCGATTTTTTCCTTCCTATTTCATTCGCCATATTCGGTACAAGGCGTGGGACCTACGTCTGCCAGCACACTATAAAATAGAAAGGTTGTTTGTCTCGTGTTTTGTGCTCCTATCAGAAAGCCATCGATAACGGAGTGTCTGGGAAACTGACTTTGACGTGAATGAATAAACCATGCTGAGTGGAGAAGAAATTTTGTGGGGTTTGTGGGGTTCCCGCCGGCGTCAGACTGGGGGAAATGCAGGTGGGGTTCCCCCACATCAAATAGCCTATCGGCTAAATACTCTAAATAAATGGTGACTTGCTGCCCACCAGAGTGTTATATATGCCTTGGTCACCTATCGAGTTCTTACTAATTCATGGAGAAAAGGTAATGGAGCTTGATTGCATCTTATCTTTCCTTGCATTAAATTTAACTGCTAGTTTATACCCCCCATGCCCACACAATCGGTTATTAGCTTCTGAACTTTCTTGAGGGCCTTTCATCTATGAGATAGTCTCATTGTGCACAATGAGCCTTAATGTAAATTAACTTAATGTATGCCTATGTCGGTCAAAGAAGGTTGTGTTGGAAATTATAATCACACCTACTCTCATAAATGTGCCCATTGTTTTAGATAGCAGCTCAGTATCCTCAATTCAGCAGTCATACCTCAACCAACATTAAAGGAAAATCGCAAATCGGTATTCGAATGGATTTTCACTTCACGTGCAAGTCAAGTTTCTAAAAATATATTTTATTACTTTGCTTGACGCATAGGATTTATCCGTGGATGAAAGGCTCTCTATATATTGCTGAATCTGGGCACTTTATTTTAACTCTCTAAAGAGTCCGGCTTTCTAGAGCTGTAACAAGAAAGATGGCAGTGTGTTGATGTATGTTTTTCAAGGAGCACAAGGTCCATCGATACTCAGAGTATGTAATGGTAGAATGTTAAGAATGAACAACAACTCAAAAGGTACCTGGAAGAACGAATATGCTTTGTATTTTCCATAGAATTGGATGAATATAATTTGTGAGTCTATTGTATGAACTTTTCTATGAATCAGCCCAAGCTCAGACGATGGAAAAATCATTGTAATATATTTATTTTGATCAATACAAGTCTTATGCCCATTTCTATTTGTTTTTTCCTATCATTACATTCCTTCATTTCGTATCAGAGACATGTCAGTCAAGTTCACTGGGAGTACAGGTTCATGGGTTCTGTATTTGAGAAGAGCCCTAGGGTTTCTAATAATCAATCATGTCTTGCACCTGGGAAGGTGTTCTTTTATTTTTTATTAAATTTTTCTGTGTTTGAAAAGTTGCAAAAGAGTTCTTGGATGGCTGTTGAAAAGAGTCCAACCCAAAACAATGTGTGGAATGTTGTAAAGAGAGAGAAATTTGTAGAAGTCTGTTACTGTTTGTGAAGGAGAGAAGTATGTCACTCTGAAAAACCATTAAAGCCACTAGCTATAGCTAGTAACACCATGGCAGAACCTACCAGTGAAGAATGTTGTAGGCCGTTGAAAGGGCTGCAGGTCCAAAAGAAAAGACTGTTGCCACAATTTGGCTAAATTTGTGCATGAAGAAATCAATGGAACATATCGTTGTCAAAAGATAACACAAAGGTTTTCCTTGCAAGGAAGAGCTAGTAGCAGCTGAAGATAAAAAGGTTCATCGAGACAAGAAGAAGACAAGAGGAAGTCACCATTTTTGTTGAGGCTAAATCGCATCTTGGTAAAGTCATCCCCCAAGTGGAATAAGGAGTTAATGGTAATCTAAAACCACCAGTATGTGAGTTTGCGGTAATCTAAAACCACCTGTATGTTAGTTCGTGGTAATACAAAACCAGGAGTATGTGAGTTTGTGGTCATCAGAAACCACTTGTATGCAAGGTTTGTAAATAAGGCCAACATAGCCAATTAAAGCTAGGATCCCCGAGCACCAGTAGTGTGACTCTATGAGAGGTGTTGATAAAACAAGTGAATTACACCTAAACCTATGATGGACTGGTTACCAGAAAGAGCCAGATCTCATGGGTAGAGCATCCCAAGAGAAAAATGAGACTTCCTAGGCTTGATTCTTAGAAGTTGTTAGATTGAAGATTGTCTCGAAGCATCAGTGAAAGATACTAGGAAAGAAATCAGAATTTGTTCTTGTGATTAAGGGGGAGTCTTGGAAATTATAATCACACCTACTCTCATAAATGTGCTAATTGCTCCTAACATCTCTATATCCTCAATTAAGAGGTCACCTCAAACCGGCATTGAAAGAAAATTTCAAATTGGTATTGGAATGGATTTTTACTTGACCTGCAAATCAAGTTTCTAAAAATGTATCTTATTACTTTACTTGCGGGTCAAGCTTTCTTTACAAATTTTTCTATATATTGTATGATATCCATTTGGTATGCACTCTCAAGAGTCCAGCTCTCAATAGCTGTAAATTAGCAGTGGTGTTATGTTTGAAAGAAGTTATGAAAAGTTGTAGCAACACCACTTTGAGAATGAAATGAAGTATGTTTGTATAAGCTAACTGTCAATGTTAAGAGGTTGTAATGGTGTCTGTTTGTATGAGAGCTAAAGCTCAATATACCTGGTGAATGCAATGGTTGTTGATTGAATGAACAACAGCTTAGTAGATTTATGTGAAACTGTTTTGATTAGATCAATATAAAATATCATGATTTTTCATGATTGTGTAAGTTTTATGTTTTTCCCTTACCATTGCATTCCAATCCAGACTAACTGTGGCATCCTTCAAACCCAATATATGTGTCAAACTGAGTTGAACCTTATGTCTAACTTTGCATCCATGAAATGGAGCATTGATTGTGATGCACGCAAGCATCCTTAGACCAATATCATTATGCATCTTCTTACATTGTGCATCTATTGATTTTGTGAGATGCTTGCATCCAATTAGACAAGGCTTTTGAGTTCAGTATTAGATCAATGAGGCTCATAAAATTGTGGTAAATTAAATTCTTGCATTCAAAGAGTTGAAACTTTAAGATTTGATAGGCCTAGGTGCTTTATAAACCTCAAGACTATTTTAGCAATAAGGTTTAGGTAACAAATGAGTAAAATATTTATTTTAAATTAAATAATAAACATGTTTATTTGAATAAGTGTGAGATTAAATATGGTTAAATTGATCAGAGTAGTAGTAAATATATCTGTTAGAAAAATAGGTAAAAGAATAATAATATAAACATAATTGTGTGCAATAATGATTAATGATATGTGTGTTAGAAAAAATAGATAAAGATATAATTGTATTAATTGCATAGGTGTGTGTATTGAAATAAATATGTAGGAAACAATTAAATCAACACCTCTATTGTATATACATATTCTATAGATAGACATAAAAATTATGCTAGTTCAAATAGATTAATAAGAGAAAATCTAAAAAATAAAATGTAGTCATAGGAATTCTAGTAGAGAAATAAATACAAATAAAGGCATAGATGTAATAGCATAGTCAATATGTTGGGAATTATTGTTCACATGGGTTAGAATAATAATGTGTGCTACAATAAAAGTGATTTGTTATAAGATGTTTCCTATAATATAGGAAATACAAGTCCTATATATATGTATTGAACAAATGTTAAAGGAATGTCAGTAATTTAATATCATTGTGATTTATTTTATGACTATCACTATCCGTATTTCCAATATGGTTTCAGAGCTCAAGAGAACGTGGGACTGATGTAGATATGTTGTTCTGAAATCTTGGAGAGATCCCAGTGGTCTTGTGATTCATGAAGGTGTAAATTGAAAAATAGAAAAAAGGGGGCTCATGCGATTGGCTATTCACTCAGTATCATGGCCAGATATTCTATTGATTCGATTCTCTCATTTTATTACTTAATTGTTGTCTGCATATCTGGATTGGAGATTTTAATTGGAGGTTCAGAGGAGTGTTGGCGAGATTTGTATTTTCTTTCCACAAATTGACCAACATTCTCATAGTGTGCTTGGATCGATTGGCATATATTTTCACAGGGCTCTTTATGGTGTGCACCATGTCTCTTCCCTCATATTCATCTTACAGGGACATAGTTTTTTCATCAAAATTTGAAATTGGAATCCTTCACTTAGATCTCCAACCCGTGTGGAGCAGTGGTGACTATCAGTGGCCTGAGATTTGTGTAGATCGGAACTATATTTTTTCCAGTCAGTACACATCATTCTTGAAACCTCGGAACCGCATGTTTGCATTTGCAGTCTGTATCACACTCATATCAGTTTGGATTGGTGATTACTCCTCTGCATGTAGTCTATGAGACTCCATCCTTGGTGCGATTTTTGGGTAGGAATTATTTATGTGATTGCATGTGCATAATGTGATATTTGGTACTATTTTATTTGATCTGTATCATTATCTTCATTCCTCTATTTGTACCTTCATTCTTCTATATGTTGTATGAGTGTATCATTTTCTTTTGTCTTGTTCTTTTTATTTTAGGGATGAAACAAGGCTTCAAGTCATTTAGGTCTCTTCCATGTTGAACCAAACAATCTTTTCTTTGTTTGAACTCTCTATGTGTCATTCTTCCTATTCCATGAGTTATTTGGGAAATTATGACATTTTTGAGATCTATAATATCATTGTAGCAAAGACATACACCAACCTTGAATCTGTGGATCCCTTACACATTTTGGATTTCATTTTGGGGACAACCCCTTCCCTTTTCTTGATGTAGCTTCATTTGGAAACATATGCTTGACATAGGGCTTTCCAAATAAGATCTCATGTCTTTTTTATTGTTAGCATTTATCATTTTCTACTTTGAAGTAATTACTGACAGTGTGGTGTTAGCAATTTCTTTAAAGTGGGGGAATACATTGGCATTATCATTTCAGAGATCTTTGGACTATTCTCATGTTTCATTGTGAAGCCTTCTTACTCCTCCTGATGTGTCTTCCTCTTGGTGGTGTCATTTGGTTTTATGTCCTCCAGGAGTGTTACCTTTCTCGGCATATGACTTTCCTCTTAGTGGTGATGCTACGTGTTGCATTCCCTAATTTGTGAATTTGTTATCCTAGACTTGTCCTCTCTCAGAGACATTAAACATGATGTTACCAAAGAGGAAACCTTACATGAACTAAGCAAAATGACATAGCTTCTTAAACCTTATGAACCTTGAAGTTATAACCTTTTTCATGGCCACCAAGAATAACACACTTTGCTTGCCTATGGAGCCTTGTTTGTTCATAAGTGTTTAGCATAATGCAGCTTGCTAAGTTTTATGAAGATCAAATTTCATGGTGTGTGGTTCCTTATTAAATTTTTCAAAGGTATAACTTTGGTATAGTCTGGGTGTTGGTATTTGGAAACTGATCATGCAAATACTATACACTTGTAACATATCCCCGTAGGGGTTTTTTCTGTTAACACATCAAAGATTTCCCACTAATAAGTCAAATGAAAAAATGACTATAGAACCCTAATTCTATAAGCTTCCAAAAATCTTGTTATACGGGGTTGGGATGTAAGTTGCAGTGTGTGTAATTTAGGTAATTGTAACATATTTTGCACTGTATAATAAAATCATTGGGTGGCTAAGTTTCTATGGATGTAGCCCATATTGGGTGAACCATGCAAAATTTTTGGGTTGATCTCTTTTGTGTTATTCTTCATTGTTATTTCTAGATTATTTATGGACTATTTATTTTGTTATGCAAGGGGTCCTTTGGAAAATCATGCACACAAGGGCTAGTGTAATCAGCCATCCACTTGGTGAGCCCCCCAAAAAAGGGCGGGTAGGTGAGAAAAAGGATGCCTTTGTCTAGGCTCTCACCATACAATAAGAAAGTTGCTCCAAGTCTACAGGCTCCCATTGTACTAACCACAACATGATCTATATGCTATGCTAATACTATACTAAATGTCATAAATTTTAATGCCAATACCGATAAAATAATCCAAACATAAGTAATGCGGGCTTTGAGAATTGTCAACAAGTTACTCTCTTGATCAACAGTAGGGGATATTTATTTCTTAGCACAAGATTGCATACATATATTAGATGATAAGGCCTTAGATGAACATGGACAGAAAGGTGTTAAGCCTAGATCTTTCTTGAAATTTTACAGTATAGATTTTACTTGATATCTACCATTTTGCTCCATGTTTTCATTATATCCATGTTTAGAGAGGATTTTTTATCCAAGTGCATATTGTTATTCCAACTCAAATGAAGGAGTTTTATACTTCTGAGAAGGATTGTCTTGTTCACATGAACACAAATAATTCTTCAGTTTCTTAATGTTACGCATCTAGATCCTCTCATGAGGGATGGGAGTTGAGGAGCCCCCATCACCAACATGGGGTGGTGTTTGATATAGAACCAAGTTTATAAAATAAAAACAAAAGATTATATAGGTGTATATTTTTACATTTTGTACTCTCCCATAAAGGAGGGTGTAAAATCTAATAAACCCCAATCGTCACTAAAATATGATGCATTTGTATATGAATCTTTTGGATTTTGAGGGTGAGATTTTGGATTCTTCATTCAAGTGAGGCATAAAACCTAATGACCCCCAATCATCACATACGAGTTGTGTTGTAGGCGAAAGACAATTAGGATTAGCATCAACTTGTATAGGTTCTACTTTGGAAATTGGAGTAAAAGTGTAAAGGTGTTGGCAGTGTTATGATGATGTTAAACTTGTGATTTGTAGCTTTTCTCATCTACTTCAACCATGTCTATCTTATTGTTGTATTCAAATTTCATCTCATGGTGAAGAGTAGAGGGGACTTCTTGCATAGCATGAATCCATGGCCTCCCGAGGAGAAGGTCGTAGAAAATAGGTCATGGCATGATAGGGATAGAGGTAGGAAAAATTGTACAGGTCTAACCCCAATGAGTAATGTGATAATTCCCAATAGTTTCCTATTAACATCATCAAAGAGAAAAATTAAGACCCGCTCCATTGTCTATGAGAGTGCGCTTAATTGCAGTTTTATTTATAATCACCTTTATCATCAAGGATTCATGTTTATTTTGTATCTCAAGTGAGGGTAATTCTTGTTGATGGAATGTGATATCTAACTTCATCACTTCCATACAATCGAGGGGGGTTGCTACATCATTCAATTTCGCAACAAATTAGATATAATTCTTTTGCAAAATTACTTGGAGGATCCTATTGTGTGCAAGTGATGTTTGATTAAGATCCCATAAGGATATCTGAGTGGGATTATGTTTAAGTTGTTTGATGAAATCAGGCTCCTCTCTTCTATGTAAAGGAAAATGATGGGCACTAGGAAAAATAGGCTGAGGAAATGATAATGAAGTGGGAGTGGTTTTTGGTTGCCTATTGTTCCATGTATTATATGTGTGAGCAATGGTATTGTAACTCGGTTGCTGCAAAACATTGTTACTATCAGGTTGAATTATAAAATACAAGATAAATCCTAGTTTTAATGGTCTATTTTAAGGTATTTTGATGCTGAGAGGTTACTAAGGAGGTTCGCTAGTTAAAGGAGATCCAATTTATGCAATGATAGCCTTGAAACAGTTACATCGATGACCTTCGAGTGAGGGGGGATCTAATATGAATTTAACATCTTCATCTATGCCATCCATCCTAGTGTTCGCTGAGAGAAGTGTATCATTGAAAGAGAGACAATTTTTTTTTGCATGATGCTCAATAATTGGGTCTTCTAACACCAAAATACGTTCATCACAAGTAGGAGAGGTATTGAGAGAAGAGAAACTATGATTTTCATTATTTTCTATGTATGCATCCTCTTATACCAAAGCTTTAGTGGATGATTTAGGTGAGATGAAGTCCTCAAGGGCTTCATCTAGCATGTCAAGGTCATCACAACTAAAGGGTTTAAAGGATATGCTTTCTCCAAGGTTAACCATTTAGTTTTCGTTTGATATATATATATTTTTGCAATGATTTCAAAATGTAAACTAATCCATCTCTAAACTATGAAATGATGTTGAAAGTAGAGGAAAATTGCAAAAATGGAACACTATCCTCATCTGAAATATGCAAGAAATGATTTTTTAAAATGTTGCAAGATCTAACTAAAGAAGCAATAACTTTAATTCAAAATCAGACTATTCCAGGAAAATAGCTCTCAGATCTAAAAGCGACAACAAAAAGGAAAAATAGAGAGTAAAAGTCACCCTGAAACTGCCTTGATTAGAGAGAAACCTTTATCCAAAACTAGGGAAAACACCTAATCAGTAAAATATAATGCACTATGGAACAAATACAACTCAGTACTTAGATGTGTCACACATTAGCATATGTGACTTATAAATTCAGATGCATCACACTACCAAGCACATTTGTCACATAGATCACTTGTGGCTTAAAAATCAAAACTTGCATCACACGTTCATGCACATACATTGTACCCATCCACAAGTGCGGTGTACCATATCGGCGTACAATATCATATTCATCATTTTAGACCATGGTTTTATCACACAAGTCATATGCATCACACTTAGCATTTTCAATTCTATCGCATTTGAATAACTCTAACAGATTGGTGCATCATACTGAAGAAGATGCAATGAAACACCCCACTTGTTGTGAAAATGATAACAAATGTGACACGCGTGTGCACCACATCTCCTTGACCACGTTTGAGCCCTATAAACCACTAAAATCAATAAATTTACAAGGAAGGAATGGGGCACATGCCACGTCGCTGAATCCCTCTAGTCGTCTGAAGGTTTGAACCCTAAATATACGGCGCAGGTGATATTTTGGAAAAAGCTCCACAACAAGGTCACTCTCACAACTCACTATTCACTCAAGTCAAAATGCACAAATGACCAATTTACCTCCCAAAATTTTACTTATACCACCCTAGGTGTAGGGTTTTTACCACGTATGTACCTAATGTTGAGTCTAAAACCTAATGTGGATATCCTAGATGTCTTGGAAATTAAACCTTTTAGTGTGCACTATTGGATTTGCTTTGGCCAAATATTTTTTCTAAAATTTGTAAAAAATTTCTGAGGAGACATAGGTCTATTTGTCTCCATCACAACACACCAGGGCATATTTTGAACTTAATCTTTTTTATACAACATTGAGATTAATTCACATTGTATCAAAGAGGGGCAAAATGAAGACACTGAAAAATGTCCTAAGCATGCAAACGCCATTTTCCTCATCAATTTCCCATCTTCCCCTATATAATTGAATAACTTTAATTATTAAATTATTTTGTAAACTCATACTCTTCTATTAATTAAATAGTTTTAATTATTTAATTAATTCATTTCCCCCTTGTTTATTCTTTCTCTCTATAATTAAGAAATTATTATTTATTTAATTATTCACTTTCATTTGCATTCTATGATTAAATAATTGTTTTAATTATTTAATTATTCATGAGCCTTTTCTTCCACAATTAAATAAATCCTATTTATTTAATTCCCTACTTTCTGCACACTAGTAAATAATTATTTTAATTATTTACTAATTTTTCTTTTCCTCCACTTTCTAATTAGATAATTGTTTCTAATTATTTTAATTAAAAATTATCTTTCCCCTCTTCTTCTATAGTTAAATAATTTCATACAATTAGTTAATTTACTCCAAGCCACCTCCTTTTCTTCGTCAATCTCCTCTTTTATCTTAATTAACCTCCACCCTTGATAAGGCTTTATTACCTTTTAATCTCCACCATCCATCATTAACTAAACCCTATTTTTTCCCTATCCCTATTTCCTTGCTTCTCAAAGTAATCTCATCCATTGATCTTCATCATTTAATCTTGGCCCTTCATTCAAATTGTATTTTCTATAAAAGAGACCCATAACTTTCATCTTGGCCCTAACTGAAACCACTATCTTTGATATTTGACCCTAACTACAACCACTATCTTTGATATTTCGCTGTCACGTTAGACTTATTCTTGCATACTACAAATCTGAGGGCAAGCTAGCAGTGAAATGGAGAAGAGCAATGAAGGTGATTCAACCATGGCATAGGAGTTGTGGTAAGATTGCTTTGTTATTTTATATTTCTATGTTCATTTGTGCTTCACTATTGGATTAAGGTCTTGAGGTTTGAGTTTTATGTAAGTGGTAGTGGATACTATTGATTCATGCCTTTCACCCTTGTTTTACCCTATTCTAAAGATTAGTTTAAATTAAAAGCATTCAATATCTTTTTTCACCGCCATGACAAATTCATCTCAAGGAAAATTCATCAACAGTATGGCAAACTTTTAATGCGATGAATTTTCGTTGGTGGTGAATTTTCTTTGAGGTGAATTTGTGGCGGCGGTGAGTTTTTTTCTGCGGTGATGCAAAATACACATTGTTAATGCTTATACAACAAAGCAATTAAAAAATACATATTTTTTTAAAATTTACAATAAAAAGCAATAAAAACTTTATTAAATATACTGTGAATTTTTTTATGATTAATACGAAAAAATGAAAAGGATTTTTAAAAATATAATTTATTTATCAAGACAAACTAGATATAGAACACCTCATCTTTTCAACTATAGGAATATTGAAGAAGAAAAATTTATGGAATTGTGAAACAATGATGGGATGCTTGAACAAATAGTAATGACAATTTATACTCCACTTCTTTAAATATGATGTTCAAAATCTCTTAGCAGTTTGCAAGAATAAATAGAAACGAAGGATTCTAAATTTCTGTTCACATTTGTATCCACTCCACTGGTCAACATTTAGACGACAGTGTAACAATGTGGTCTGTCTATATATTAACTGGAATTATTGAATAGAGATAGCAGCCCCACGAAATTACTATTACATGATCTTTGTCGTCGCTATGCAATAAACTTGATCAATATCTAAAATAGGATTTTCAGACTGCAAGGGTTGGCGATCCTTACTTAGAGATCCCTAACTAGCACCCCTCCCTTCACTGCATTAGCTTCAAACATTGACAATCCTCAACTACAAAGGTTGGGCTCATAAAGAAATGTTTGAACTCTTGGAAAGTATTAATATACTATGCCGTGAACAACCTATTTTCAACCATGTAAAACCTATAATATTGTTATCTTTTAACCTTTTTAACATTGCAGCATGTTAACTAATATAATCCCATATATAATGACCTTGGTGATGCTACGTAAAACTATGCAGTGAAGTGGCTTAGTGAATCGTCAATATAATACAATCCTAAGGGGTAGTCAAGGAAACAAAACATTCATTTTTTTAGATGTTTTTTTTAAATAATTTTTGTTCAATTTTGCATCAAGATAATGGTATGATCATTTGTGATTATTCTTCTCTTCTAGTGGAATTTCATATCAACATAATTGTCTGATAATTTTTAATTGATACTGTAATGAATATGGGATATGCTAGAGTTCTTATTTTTTCGTATATGATGGTTTTTTAGGTTATGTTTGAAATTAGGTGAAGTAATTGTCTATTGTGTCATTTCATGTTATCTGGTGTTGAATGATAATCTCTGTTCGACTCAATGTCATGATTTTTTGAAATAAATTCTCAGACAGATTTTTATTTTATTTTTAGGTCACCAAAGACAGGAAGTGGAAGAGATATCATTGGGCTTTAGTTTCCCATATATTGCATAGACACTACACTATATTGCTTCATGATTATGAGTAGGTTACTTCTTTCAGGTGCAAGGCCATCTGATACCCCCACCATTGAGTAAGTGAAATTCTCATTATGTTTTTCAAATTTATTTGTTGCATGATCAATTTAGAAAATGTACTTTTAACATTCTCAACATTGTTTTTAAGTCGCTAATCCACCTTTCGATGATGTCCAACAATGTATAGAAAAGGGAAAGTGGAAAGCTTCAACTCCCATCTTTGTAGGTTGTTTACTACTACCCACTCCAACGAGTACATTACTTTAACAAATTGGGTTTTCTATTTAACAAGTCATGTTTTTCAAATGAATTCTCGTGTCACTTTAATTGATGATTGTTTCTAAGTTATATTTCCTTTTCGTCTTTGAAGTTAACCTTATTCCTTTTCCTACACCTTCCATGGTTACACATGTGATGGACTGTCTCTATCTTAACTGGAAACATGGAAAAGAGTTACTAGCCCTATGAAATTACTATTGCAATTGTCCATAAAGAATTCCCTTCATGAGACAACGACTTCATTACACCTCTACTTGACTTCTGTGCCTCAGATACGTTGACAACTGCGAACTGCTTTTTGAAGACGGCTTCTCTTTACTTTTATTAAAAACGGCGATCTGCCTCTTTATACGTTTGCTATTTGCCATATAGACTGGCAGTAACTTATGATTTCTATGACTTGACTTCTCCTTCTAACTTGCGAACACGATCAGCTTCATTTTTTGCAATCTGCGGGCCTCGAATTTGGCTCTAGTAATGACAGTCTAGCGGCTTCGCAACATCTATGATTTGACCTTTAAGAACAACCATCACCTCACTTGCATGGCAGCAACTCTCCGTAAATCTTTCGGATGGCTTTAGATTAGAGTGTGACAGTGATTAATACTTTCTGCCAGCAATCTCCTTCAAGATCTTCAAGACTGAGATCCAACCTACTCAAGTTCGGCTTAATCTTCTTCTTGTCATCAACTCTTTTCTCTAACTGCAATTTCTTCTTCGACGTCAACACATGCGACTTATCGAGATTAGCAATCTCCTCTTAACTGTGAAGACAGAACAATCTTCAAATCTGACGATCTTCAAACCAGGCTTTGATATCCTTACTTATTGGCAGCTGCAGCTGTGACCCCACGACCTAGGTCTGCCCATGATCTGGAAATTATACGAACACTTATAATCTTCTGAGGAGACAATAAATTTCATTCTCTGTTGTAGCACATTTATTGTCTCCTCTGCCCACCTTCACAGTTAACATACAGACAGACCACAATGTTACACTCTCGTCTGAATGTTGTCCGGTGGAGTGGATGCAAATGTGGACAGCAATTGGGAATCCTTCATTTCTATTTATCCTTGCAAACTGCTAAGAGATTTTTATCATATTCAAAAATGTGGAATAGAAATTGCCATTAAAAGAAGTGGATTATAAACTGTCAAATATGGTAAATTAAACAATACAAGTAAAATGCTTCTTAGGATAACCGTACTACTTAGCATACGCATCAATGCCCTATTGAGGAGCCACTCCACTAGTGGTCTGCCTGACATTGAAGGCATCATAATAGCTACAAGGAAATTGGTACATCATCATTCATGGGAAATTCCTTTTCTCTGAGAATACTGTTCCCAGGTTCCCAGTATCAGAGTAGTGTTGCTTTACCCCGGTGGCTCCTCCAGTCTCCTTATCATCCTCTATTTTTATAAAATCATAGAACTTTCATTTTTATCTGTCGGGCTCTTTTCCTCGGATTTTTCTATTGCGCTTACCAAAGTCTCCCTTCTAAATATTCTCCACTTCAGTCAAACTCATTAAAAACTAAAGAAGCAAAAATCTGCTTTTCAAATGCTCATGTTTTCCAAATAGAGCATTTTCTTTTTCTGCGCCTACAAATGTTGGACTCTTAGTAGAAATGAAGGCATTTGAATGAACCCACTTTTGGGTATATCATGCAATCTGAGCATTTCAACTTCTATCACAAAGGTTTCACTGCTACATTTTGGGCTTCGAGGCCAAGAAACATCTTGACAAACATGCAGCTAGGGTTTTCTAGGTGAGAAGCATTTTTCAATCTGGATCCAAACTTCATTGATAATTTTAGGGATTCAAAATGAATTAAAATTTGCAATTTGCAAATTCACTGTTTGACAATGTTGAAAAGGTGAGAAGGTTGTTCATTTAATTTTTCTTATACCTTGACTAACAAGTAACATTTGAAAATCCAAGTTCAATTATAAGTATGATTTTGTGAGTAGTAGTAAACAACCTGCGGAGGTGGCAGTTGAAGCTTTCCTCTTTCTTCTTTGTACACATTGTTGGACATCATCCAAAGGTGGATTGGCAGCTGAAAAGTAATGTTGAGAATATTAAATACTTTTCCTAAATGAATCATGCGACAAAAAAAATGACCTACTTTATGGTGGGGAAATCATGTGACCCTGCACCCGAAAGAAATAGACCTGCTCATAATCATGAAGCAATAAAGTGTAGTGTTTACGTAATACAAACGGTGCACTGGTTATCGTTGATGGGAAATCGAACACCAATGATGACGTTATAGCATTAGCTTTCAGATAGGAAGGAAGGCATCTACAATGACGGCTTGCGCTGCTATGTTTTGGACTGCGCAGCCTTTCATTATGCGTGGATTGCTCTGGGGCGTATGCCTCGTATTCAACCGCAGCAGTCTTAGGCCAACAGACTCATTCCCTGAGACTGCGATTTGGAATCCAAAGGAAGGAGCAGCTACAGTTTTGAAGCCAACAGACTTATTTTATATCTTGCAGTGTTTATACTATCCTCCATTGTCAGTCTTTGTTACACTTCTCTGTAGACTAGGATGATATGTATAGAAGCATAAGCTTTATGCTATCTTTTGTTAATCCTTGCGAGGGTTTTGTTTATGATATTAGTTTAAAGTTTACTTCTAGGTCTCTTTCCTGTGTAATGAATATTATCTTCCTCCTCTTTTATCATAAGTTTAATAGCGTAATGCTGCTTCTTGTCTACATCTTGCGGTCGTTTTTATGTATAAAGTGAAGTTCATCAATGGCTATTTTGTCAAACTTATAATTCAGTATATCTGTTCCAAAAATTTGAATAGCAATTCTAATATTGAGTTAGTAATAATTTATATCAAATCCATAAAATCATGTTTGAAATCTAAGCTTCCTCGAGGGCTTTGCATCTATCTCTCATTTATTCGTGATGAGACACGGTGAGACTTGATTTCAATTAATTTAATGTATGTCTATGTCGGTTAGAGAAGTTTGAAATCCAGACTAACTATGACATCCTTTGAATCCCAGATATGTGTCAAACTATGTTAAACCTTATGTCTACATGCATTATATGTAGTTTTGGGTATGATTCTTGCAAGCATCCTCAGAACCAATATAATTTTATCACTCAGATGCTCACGTCTAGTTAGACAAGGTTTCAAAGTTCGATATCATAGGCAGACCAATGAAGCCCATAAAAGTGTGGTTAATTAAACTCTTGCATCCAAAGAGTTGAAACTTTTAGGTTGGGTATGTGTAACTGTTCTGCATGCCATTTTAAGCATAGGTTTAGGCAATAAATGAGCAAATAATTTTCTTAAAAGTAAATAATCAGCAATATGTTTCATCAAATAAGTGAAGAAGAGTAAATATTGCTAAATAGATCAAATTTATAAGGGCATGTGGTGGAAAAATAAATAAAAGTATTATTGTGAGTAATAATGATTATCAATATGTGTGTTGGAAGAAATGGATGAAGATATAATTTTATTAGTTGCATATACGTGTATTGAAATAAGTATGGGCAAAAAACAAATAAATCTATTGTTTTGTTACCTTTACATAGTTTATATATAGACATAAAAGCATGTGTGTTTAAATAGACGAACAGGTGAAAATATAGTTAAAAGACAAGTGTGTGCTATGAGTAGATATTTTTCAAGATATAATATTCTATAAATATACTGGAATAAATGTGTTTGTATGAATGTGGTATAAGGAAACATAAAGGAAAGTATGTGTGTTCAGATAGACGAATAAGTGAAAATATAGTTAAAGTCACATGTGTGAAGCGAAATGGGCAATAATATAATACTCTATAAATATAATGCAATAAATGTGTTTGTATGAATGTTGTTTATGGATAAATAAATGAAAGTATGTGTGTTCAAATAGATGAATAAGTGAAAATATAGTTAAAGTCATGCCTGTTAAAATAAATGGATAAGGATATAATATTCTATAATATAATGGAATAGATGTATTTGTATGAATGCGTGTTGAGAAATAAAGAAAAATAAAGGCATGAATGCAATTGTATAGTTATTAGAATACTTATTAAATTTTGTTGCAGAAGCAATGTATGTCTTGCTCAGCTGTAAGATTTGTTTGGTTGATAATTAGGACATTTTTGGCAACATTGTTATGGATGCTCTTAAAGCTATTGTAACTGACTCTATTTCTTCCCTTCTAGATGTTTCGTTGTGCATTGATATTCAACAATTCCTCTGGTTGTTACTGTAGCTATTTTTGTTGCTAAATCTTGTTCAACTTTGTGTTACAGTTATAAATGTAAACAGTGGTGTAGTCATTACTGCACTTGTTTTTCTTATTTCTATTATTTTGTTTAATGTAAAAAAAAATGATTTTTATAAAAATAAAAAAAGACACTTTAAAAATATTATTGCATACAGTTGTATATAGAGACAAATAAATATAATAAAAAATATTTGTATAGAAAAGTAAGTAGAATGGAATAGATAAGAAAATTTACAGATATTGTAATGTCAGTTGCTTTAGAAGTTTCCAAAAATTCTATTGTTATCTTTTATGAAAAAGGATTAAAAGTATAGTTATATTATAAGTCAATATAACTATTTAATTATTTTACCTGTTATTTAATTATTTTAACCTATAGTTTAGCTCGGATGCAATGCATATAACCATAAGCTTCCTCAGTTCCTTACAGTCACCAATTGTAAATCAAAATGATTCCTTACTTCAATACAATGTATTAAACTTAAGCTAATCCCTGATCAAAATAAGCCATTTAAAACTTCTGAAAAAGTAATCAACCGTTAAAAGTAGGCCACTATTTCATCAGCTACGTATGGAGATCTATTCCCAAATACCCATCACATAAAAAAATTAGAAAGCATGACATCTTTAACAGAAAAAACTAAAACATGTGTAATTAGATGTAAGAGCTCTTGTGTCTCCATGAATTCCCGAGTTTGGTCCTATAGAAATGTGTCTCCATGATTTCCAATAAAAAATTAGTCATTAGCTATGGTGAGATCAGATCTAAGAGCTCTTGTGTCCACTCATGAATTCCCATTTTTATTTAATTTGGATATTTGTGCTTCATACCTTCCCTGGTTTCCATGGAGATCTTTTTTTTTGATCTGTTGGCCCCAAATCTTCTATTTGACTTTAATTCTTAGCCCCTATTTCACCCCGAGTACACTAACTCTGATGATCTGAAGCGGATACCCTCTCGACCCCTGACCCTTTCCCCTCGATTGATTTTCCGATCGATCCTTTTGATCCGATTCCTCTCTTAACCCTCTCCAATTCATTCCAAAATGTTCCTATACAACTTTAGTTTTTCCTTTTTCTATTTGTTTATTTTTTGGATTTTATAACACAGAACAAATACCAAGCAATTTGTCCTTTATGACCTCCATACTAATGAATATCCGCCATTCCACAACCTCTGAAACTCTGAAAAAGCTCTACTTTCTTACACTATTAATTTTTCACGATACTCTTCGAAGATTCATACATTTATTGCTACCAAGAAAATTCTAATGGAGACTAAAATGTATTCACACTTCTTCCATAGACATTGTACTAAAAAAAAATTGGCCTTTGATGACAAGTTGCCAAATTTTCCCCTACTCTGGGAATTTTTTTTTGGCTTTTATAACCCATAATTTTTGGTAGAAAAAACCCAACTATTTACACTTTGGGCATAAACACAACCACAAATTTTTTTCCAATAATAATGTATAAACATTACTAACACTATATTATTGTAGTAAAACCCATTTAGAAAAAACCCAACTATTTACACTTTGGGCATAAACACAACCACAATTTTTTTCCCAATAATAATGTATAAACATTACTAACACTATATTATTGTAGTAAAACCCATTTTTTCCTTTATCAAAAACACTATATTATTGTATAACTATACCATAAGATATAGATGATATGCACATTAAAGTTATGTAAATATTTCAAGTCAGTTAACTTTGAATGCAAGAATGCAAAAAAAATGAGATCTTTTTAATGCTTATAATAGATATATTCATATTTAATAATTAATCTTAGATTGATTAACACTATATATATATTCTTAAATTTATTTATTATTATCAATATATATTATTGAATACATGTTTATTTATGTCTATTGAATATTTATTAATTCATTGTTTATTCTTTGTATAGATAAAAATAATAAATATCCTCTATACAAATATAAATAATTAAGAAATTTATACTAGAAAACTAATTAATATTATATACAAATAAATATATCATTAACGAACCATAAAAAAACAAAAGTAATAAATAGATTCTAACAATACCTAATTTCTTTTTATCTTTGTATAAAATCTTATTTTAAAATAATATAACCCTTTTTAAAGGGAATGGGGAATATATTCCCATTTTCTTTACTTAAGGAATTCTTTTACTTAGTATGAGAATTACATCGATAAGTCATTATAAGGGGATTGGTATGCCTCACAAAGCTAGTGAACATGTAGAAGCTCTCTTGGTGTAAAAGCGGCGGGGCCCTAGAATCATATAGTTAATTTATTTTATGGTTTGTATGGATGTCATTGCATTGCATAAGCTTAAGTGGGAGAATGTGAGGCTTGCATAATATTTAGTTGTAGCCCTATTTAACGTGACTATTGGGCTTAAAGGGTTCCCCACTTCATTTCTCTCTGTTTGAGCCAAAGGCTACACAATATGTTGCTTCCTAGTCTATGGTTTTGGTACACATGTATGAGGGGATTGAGTAGCGAGTACTAAGCTTTACAAGATCTCAAAGGTACATAGGGTTGCTAAAATACAATCAAGTAAAAGAAGAAAGTGTGTTGCATATGTTATTTTTTTAATAATAAAAATTTATCATACAAAATATTATCCATGTCGATCTTTTATCATTATTTATTAATTAATCCAATATAATTTTAATAATAAAAATTTAACATACAAAATATTATCCATGTCCATCTTTTTATCATTAGTTATTAATTAATCCAACTTTATATTTCAGACAAAATTAAATTTTACTTGTATATTATTTTTTCAAAATATTTGATAATCATTTAATTGAATATATTTTATATTTGAAAATGATTTGTTTAATAAATATTAATCTCTCTTAATATTGCATATTGATTGCTTCAAATGTTACAATTAATATACTTTGTTAAATAAACAAATTTTATACGGCTATCTTAGCTTTTTAAAATTATTTGAGGTAATATTGAGTGACTAAAATCATATAATTACACATCATTTGTAAAAACATCTTTTACGGGCTAACATTTATTGACTTGATGGAGATACGCTGCATATAATGCAGAGTGTCAGAGATATGTTTTAATTTTGTTTAATTTCTATTGGTAAAGACAAAATAAAAATATAAAACTATTTAACTTTAATTTTCAAATCCATTCGGCGTTTGTCTCTTGTCGCGAGGTAAAGGTAGGCGGGTCAATCCTGTGAAAGAAGATTGAGTAATATCGCATTCCCACAACAAATTATATCAATGAACCCCATTTTCATGTGGAAAGTCCAGATGCTTCCTCTCAAGCTCTACATTCCACCAAAATGAGACAAGTCAAGCTTGATGTGAGCTGTGCTGAGAACCTGACAAAGTGTATCCACGGCTATCATTGTATCTATAGCGTGCCAGACGATTAAAAAAACCTTAGCCGTTAGATTTTTCCTTCTTGTCAGTCGTCGATTTTTTCCTTCCTATTTCATTCGCCATATTCAGTACAAGGCGTGGGACCAACGTCTGCCAGCACACTATAAAATAGAAAGGTTGTTTGTCTCGTGTTTTGTGCTCCTATCAGAAAGCCATCGATAACGAAGTGTCTGGGAAACTGACTTTGACGTGAATGAATAAACCATGCTGAGTGGAGAAGAAATTTTGTGGGGTTTGTGGGGTTCCCGCCGGTATCAGACTGGGGGAAATGCAGGTGGGGTTCCCCCACATCAAATAGCCTATCGGCTAAATACTCTAAATAAATGGTGACTTGCTGCCCACCAGAGTGTTATATATGCCTTGGTAACCTATCGAGTTCTTACTAATTCATGGAGAAAAGGTAATGGAGCTTGATTGCATCTTATCTTTCCTTGCATTAAATTTAACTGCTAGTTTATACCCGCCATGCCCACACAATCGGTTATTAGCTTCTGAACTTGCTTGAGGGTCTTTCATCTATGAGATAGTTTCATTGTGCACAATGAGCCTTAATGTAAATTAACTTAATGTATGCCTATGTCGGTCAAAGAAGGTTGTGTTGGAAATTATAATCACACCTACTCTCATAAATGTGCCCATTGTTTTAGATAGCAGCTCAGTATCCTCAATTCAGCAGTCATACCTCAACCAACATTAAAGGAAAATCGCAAATCGATATTCGAATGGATTTTCACTTCACGTGCAAGTCAAGTTTCTAAAAATATATTTTATTACTTTGCTTGACACATAGGATTTATCTGTGGATGAAAGGCTCTCTATATATTGCTGAATCTGGGCACTTTATTTTAACTCTCTAAAGAGTCCGGCTTTCTAGAGCTGTAACAAGAAAGATGGCAGTGTTTTGATGTATGTTTTTCAAGGAGCACAAGGTCCATCGATACTCAGAGTATGTAATGGTAGAATGTTAAGAATGAACAACAACTCAAAAGGTACCTGGAAGAACGAATATGCTTTGTATTTGCCATAGAATTGGATGAATATAATTCGTGAGTCTATTGTATGAACTTTTCTATGAATCAGCCCAAGCTCAGACGATGGAAAAATCATTGTAATATATTTATTTTGATCAATACAAGTCTTATGCCCATTTCTATTTATTTTTTCCTATCATTACATTCCTTCATTTCGTATCAGAGACATGTCAGTCAAGTTCACTGGGAGTACAGGTTCATGGGTTCTGTATTTGAGAAGAGCCCTAGGGTTTCTAATAATCAATCATGTCTTGCACCTAGGATGGTGTTCTTTTATTTTTTATTAAATTTTTCTGTGTTTGAAAAGTTGCAAAAGAGTTCTTGGATGGCTGTTGAAAAGAGTCCAACCCAAAACAATGTGTGGAATGTTGTAAAGAGAGAGAAATTTGTAGAAGTCTGTTACTGTTTGTGAAGGAGAGAAGTATGTCACTCTGAAAAACCATTAAAGCCACTAGCTATAGCTAGTAACACCATGGCAGAACCTACCAGTGAAGAATGTTGTAGGCCGTTGAAAGGGCTGCAGGTCCAAAAGAAAAGACTGTTGCCACAATTTGGCTAAATTTGTGCATGAAGAAATCAATGGAACATATCGTTGTCAAAAGATAACACAAAGGTTTTCCTTGCAAGGAAGAGCTAGTAGCAGCTGAAGATAAAAAGGTTCATCGAGACAAGAAGAAGACAAGAGGAAGTCACCATTTTTGTTGAGGCTAAATCGCATCTTGGTAAAGTCATCCCCCAAGCGGAATAAGGAGTTAATGGTAATCTAAAACCACCAGTATGTGAGTTTGCGGTAATCTAAAACCACCTGTATGTTAGTTCGTGGTAATACAAAACCACGAGTATGTGAGTTTGTGGTCATCGGAAACCACTTGTATGCAAGGTTTGTAAATAAGGCCAACATAGCCAATTAAAGCTAGGATCCCCGAGCACCAGTAGTGTGACTCTATGAGAGGTGTTGATAAAACAAGTGAATTACACCTAAACCTATGATGGACTGGTTACCAGAAAGAGCCAGATCTCATGGGTAGAGCATCCCAAGAGAAAAATGAGACTTCCTAGGCTTGATTCTTAGAAGTTGTTAGATTGAAGATTGTCTCGAAGCATCAGTGAAAGATACTAGGAAAGAAATCAGAATTTGTTCTTGTGATTAAGGGGGAGTCTTGGAAATTATAATCACACCTACTCTCATAAATGTGCTAATTGCTCCTAACATCTCTGTATCCTCAATTAAGAGGTCACCTCAAACGGCATTGAAAGAAAATTTCAAATTGGTATTGGAATGGATTTTTACTTGACGTGCAAATCAAGTTTCTAAAAATGTATCTTATTACTTTGCTTGCGGGTCAAGCTTTCTTTGCAAAGTTTTCTATATATTGTATGATATCCATTTGGTATGCACTCTCAAGAGTCCAGCTCTCAATAGCTGTAAATTACCAGTGGTGTTATGTTTGAAAGAAGTTATGAAAAGTTGTAGCAACACCACTTTGAGAATGAAATGAAGTATGTTTGTATAAGCTAACTGTCAATGTTAAGAGGTTGTAATGGTGTCTGTTTGTATGAGAGCTAAAGCTCAATATACCTGGTGAATGCAATGGTTGTTGATTGAATGAACAACAGCTTAGTAGATTTATGTGAAACTGTTTTGATTAGATCAATATAAAATATCATGATTTTTCATGATTGTGTAAGTTTTATGTTTTTCCCTTACCATTGCATTCCAATCCAGACTAACTGTGGCATCCTTCAAACCCAATATATGTGTCAAACTGAGTTGAACCTTATGTCTAACTTTGCATCCATGAAATGGAGCATTGATTGTGATGCACGCAAGCATCCTTAGACCAATATCATTATGCATCTTCTTACATTGTGCATCTATTGATTTTGTGAGATGCTTGCATCCAATTAGACAAGGCTTTTGAGTTCAGTATTAGATCAATGAGGCTCATAAAATTGTGGTAAATTAAATTCTTGCATTCAAAGAGTTGAAACTTTAAGATTTGATAGGCCTAGGTGCTTTATAAACCTCAAGAATATTTTAGCAATAAGGTTTAGGTAACAAATGAGTAAAATATTTATTTTAAATTAAATAATAAACATGTTTATTTGAATAAGTGTGAGATTAAATATGGTTAAATTGATCAGAGTAGTAGTAAATATATCTGTTAGAAAAATAGGTAAAAGCATAATAATATAAACATAATTGTGTGCAATAATGATTAATGATATGTGTGTTAGAAAAAATAGATAAAGATATAATTGTATTAATTGCATAGGTGTGTGTATTGAAATAAATATGTAGGAAACAATTAAATCAACACCTCTATTGTATATACATATTCTATAGATAGACATAAAAATTATGCTAGTTCAAATAGATTAATAAGAGAAAATCTAAAAAATAAAATGTAGTCATAGGAATTCTAGTAGAGAAATAAATACAAATAAAGGCATAGATGTAATAGCATAGTCAATATGTTGGGAATTATTGTTCACATGGGTTAGAATAATAATGTGTGCTACAATAAAAGTGATTTGTTATAAGATGTTTCCTATAATATAGGAAATACAAGTCCTATATATATGTATTGAACAAATGTTAAAGGAATGTCAGTAATTTAATATCATTGTGATTTATTTTATGACTATCACTATCCGTATTTCCAATATGGTTTCAGAGCTCAAGAGAATGTGGGACTGATGTAGATATGTTGTTCTGAAAGCTTGGAGAGATCCCGGTGGTCTTGTGATTCATCAAGGTGTAAATTGAAAAATAGAAAAAAGGGGGCTCATGCGATTGGCTATTCACTCATGATAGTGAGAGCGGTAGGGCACTCAGTATCATGGCCAGATATTCTATTGATTCGATTCTCTCATTTTATTACTTTGTTGTTGTCTGCATATCTGGATTGGAGATTTTAATTGGAGGTTCACAGGAGTGTTGGCGAGATTTGTATTTTCTTTCCACAAATTGACCAACATTCTCATAGTGTGCTTGGATCGATTGGCATATATTTTCACAGGGCTCTTTATGGTGTGCACCATGTCTCTTCCCTCATATTCATCTTACAGGGACATAGTTTTTTCATCAAAATTTGAAATTGGAATCCTTCACTTAGATCTCCAACCCGTGTGGAGCAGTGGTGACTATCAGTGGCCTGAGATTTGTGTAGATCGGAACTATATTTTTTCCAGTCAGTACACATCATTCTTGAAACCTCGGAACCGCATGTTTGCATTTGCAGTCTGTATCACACTCATATCAGTTTGGATTGGTGATTACTCCTCTGCATGTAGTCTATGAGACTCCATCCTTGGTGCGATTTTTGGGTAGGAATTATTTATGTGATTGCATGTGCATAATGTGATATTTGGTACTGTTTTATTTGATCTGTATCATTATCTTCATTCCTCTATTTGTACCTTCATTCTTCTATATGTTGTATGAGTGTATCATTTTCTTTTGTCTTGTTCTTTTTATTTTAGGGATGAAACAAGGCTTCAAGTCATTTAGGTCTCTTCCATGTTGAACCAAACAATCTTTTCTTTGTTTGAACTCTCTATGTGTCATTCTTCCTATTCCATGAGTTATTTGGGAAATTATGACATTTTTGAGATCTATAATATCATTGTAGCAAAGACATACACCAACCCTGAATCTGTGGATCCCTTACACATTTTGGATTTCATTTTGGGGACAACCCCTTCCCTTTTCTTGATGTAGCTTCATTTGGAAACATATGCTTGACATAGGGCTTTCCAAATAAGATCTCATGTCTTTTTTATTGTTAGCATTTATCATTTTCTACTTTGAAGTAATTACTGACAGTGTGGTGTTAGCAATTTCTTTAAAGTGGGGGAATACATTGGTATTATCATTTCAGAGATCTTTGGACTATTCTCATGTTTCATTGTGAAGCCTTCTTACTCCTCCTGATGTGTCTTCCTCTTGGTGGTGTCATTTGGTTTTATGTCCTCCAGGAGTGTTACCTTTCTCGGCATATGACTTTCCTCTTAGTGGTGATGCTACGTGTTGCATTCCCTAATTTGTGAATTTGTTATCCTAGACTTGTCCTCTCTCAGAGACATTAAACATGATGTTACCAAAGAGGAAACCTTACATGAACTAAGCAAAATGACATAGCTTCTTAAACCTTATGAACCTTGAAGTTATAACCTTTTTCATGGCCACCAAGAATAACACACTTTGCTTGCCTATGGAGCCTTGTTTGTTCATAAGTGTTTAGCATAATGCAGCTTGCTAAGTTTTATGAAGATCAAATTTCATGGTGTGTGGTTCCTTATTAAATTTGTCAAAGGTATAACTTTGGTATAGTCTGGGTGTTGGTATTTGGAAACTGATCATGCAAATACTATACACTTGTAACATATCCCCGTAGGGGTTTTTTCTGTTAACACATCAAAGATTTCCCACTAATAAGTCAAATGAAAAAATGACTATAGAACCCTAATTCTATAAGCTTCCAAAAATCTTGTTATACGGGGTTGGGATGTAAGTTGCAGTGTGTGTAATTTAGGTAATTGTAACATATTTTGCACTGGATAATAAAATCATTGGGTGGCTAAGTTTCTATGGATGTAGCCCATATTGGGTGAACCATGCAAAATTTTTGGGTTGATCTCTTTTGTGTTATTCTTCATTTTATTTCTAGATTATTTATGGACTATTTATTTTAGTTATGCTAGGGGTCCTTTGGAAAAACATGCACACAAGGGCTAGTGTAATCAGCCATCCACTTGGTGAGCCCCCCAAAAAAGGGCGGGTAGGTGAGAAAAAGATGCCTTTGTCTAGGCTCTCACCATACAATAAGAAAGTTGCGCCAAGTCTACAGGCTCCCATTGTACTAACCACAACATGATCTATATGCTATGCTAATACTATACTAAATGTCAAAAATTTTAATGCCAATACTGATAAAATAATCCAAATATAAGTAATGCGGGCTTTGAGAAGTCTCAACAAGTTACTCTCTTGATCAATAGTAGGGGATATTTATTTCTTAGCACAAGATTACATACATATATTAGATGATAAGGCCTTAGATGAACATGGAGAGAAAGGTGGAAAACCTAGATATTTCTTGAAATTGTACAATATAGATTTTACTTGATATCTACCATTTTGCTCCATGTTTTCATTATATCCATGTTTAGAGAGGATTTTTTATCCAAGTGCATATTGTTATTCCAACTCAGACGAAGGAGTTTTATGCTTCTGAGAAGGATTGTCTTCTTCACATGAACACAAATAATTCTTCAGTTTCTTAATGTTACGCATCTAGATCCTCTCATGAGGGATGGGAGTTGAGGAGCCCCCATCACCAACATGGGGTGGTGTTTGATATAGAACCAAGTTTATAAAATAAAAACAAAAGATTCTATAGGTGTATATTTTTAGATTTTGTACTCTCCCATAAAGGAGGGTGTAAAATCTAATAAACCCCAATCGTCACTAAAATATGATTCATTTGTATATGACTCTTTTGGATTTTGAGGGTGAGATTTTGGATTCTTCATTCAAGTGAGGCATAAAACCTAATGACCCCCAATCATCACATACGAGTTGTGTTGTAGGCAAAAGACAATTAGGATTAGCATCAACTTGTATAGGTTCTACTTTGGAAATTGGAGTAAAAGTGTAAGGGTGTTGGCAGTGTTATGATGATGTTAAACTTGTGATTTGTAGCTTTTCTCATCTACTTCAACCATGTATATCTTATTTTTGTATTCAAATTTCATCTCATGGTGAAGAGTAGAGGGGACTTCTTGCATAGCATGAATCCATGGCCTCCCGAGGAGAAGGTCGTAGAAAACAGGTCATGGCATGATAGGGATAGAGGTAGGAAAAACTGTACAGGTCTAACCCCAATGAGTAATGTGATAATTCCCAATAGTTTCCTATTAACATCATCAAAGAGAAAAATTAAGACCCGCTCCATTGTCTATGAGAGTGCGCTTAATTGCAGTTTTATTTATAATCACCTTTATCATCAAGGATTCATGTTTATTTTGTATCTCAAGTGAGGGTAATTCTTGTTGATGGAATGTGATATCTGACTTCATCACTTCCATACAATCGAGGGGGGTTGCTACATCATTCAATTTCGCAACAAATTAGATATAATTCTTTTGCAAAATTACTTGGAGGATCCTATTGTGTGCAGGTGATGTTTGATTAAGATCCCATAAGGATATCTGAGTGGGATTATGTTTAAGTTGTTTGATGAAATCAGGCTCCTCTCTTCTATGTAAAGGAAAATGATGGGCACTAGGAAAAATAGGTTGAGGAAATGATAATGAAGTGGGAGTGGTTTTTGGTTGCCTATTGTTCCATGTATTATATGTGTGAGCAATGGTATTGTAACTCGGTTGCTGCAAAACATTGTTACTATCAGGTTGAATTATAAAATACAAGATAAATCCTAGTTTTAATGGTTTATTTTAAGGTATTTTGATGCTGAGAGGTTACTTAGGAGGTTCGCTAGTTAAAGGAGATCCAATTTCTGCAGTGATAGCCTCGAATCAGTTACATCGATGACCTTCTAGTGAGGGGGGATCTAATGTGAATTTAACATCTTCATGTATGCCATCCATCCTAGTGTTCGCTGAGAGAAGTGTATCATTGAAAGAGAGACAATTTTTTTTTGCATGATGCTCAATAATTGGGTCTTCTAACACCAAAATACGTTCATCACAAGTAGGAGAGGTATTGAGAGAAGAGAAACTATGATTTTCATTATTTTCTATGTATGCATCCTCTTGTACCAAAGCTTTAGTGGATGATTTAGGTGAGATGAAGTCCTCAAGGGCTTCATCTAGCATGTCAAGGTCATCACAACTAAAGGGTTTAAAGGATATGCTTTCTCCAAGGTTAACCATTTAGTTTTCGTTTGATATATATATATATATATATATTTCTAATGATTTCAAAATGTAAACTAATCTATCTCTAAACTATGAAATGATGTTGAAAGTAGAGGAAAAATGCAAAAATGGAACACTATCCTCATCTGAAATATGCAAGAAATGATTTTTTAAAATGTCGCAAGATCTAACTAAAGAAGCAATAACTTTAATTCAAAATCAGACTATTCCAGGAAAATAGCTCTCAGATCTAAAAGCGACAACAAAAAGGAAAAACAGAGAGTAAAAGTCACCCTGAAACTGCCTTGATTAGAGAGAAACCTTTATCCAAAACTAGGGAAAACACCTAATCAGTAAAATATAATGCACTATGGAACAAATACAACTCAATACTTAGATGTGTCACACATTAGCATATGTGACTTATAAATTCAGATGCATCACACTACCAAGCACATTTGTCACATAGATCACTTGTGGCTTAAAAATCAAAACTTGCATCACACGTCCATGCACATGCATTGTACCCATCCACAAGTGCGGCGTACCATATCGGCGTACAATATCATATTCATCATTTTAGACCATGGTTGTATCACACAAGTCATATGCATCACACTTAGCATTTTCAATTCCATCGCATTTGAATAACTCTAACAAATAGATGCATCATACTGAAGAAGATGCAGTGAAACACC
>VDFB02281492.1:698910471-698937024 GCA_007258455.2 Sequoia sempervirens | reverse complement strand
AGAGAAGTGCATGTTTTGGAAATGAGAAAGGTATTCTTGAAATTTTCCCAATTGTCATGAAATGTTGTCATGCTAGCGAGGGGGGACAACCCTGTGTGTTTTCCATCTTGCAAACTTGTTTTGAGCATATTATGTTTGAAATGTATAATGGTATTGAAATGGAATGTTTGCTACAGGTAAGGGTTGTTATAAAATATCAATGTGAACTTCAAGACACTGTATTCTTACAATATACATAATAAAGAGTGTTGTCTTTCAAGAATAATTGAGAAGCGAGGGACAACCCTCTATGTTTTCCATCATGAAAATATTCTTTTTTTGTGTGTGTAACTTTTTAGAGAAGAAAGGGAAGTTATAAAATATGAAGGTGAACTTCAATACATTGTCTTCTTATGGTGTGCATAACACTAACTATTGTCTTTGAAGAAGATTTGAAAAATGTGGGACAAACCTGTGTGTTTTCCATCTTGCAACTTTTTTGTGCATCTTCTATTCGAAAAATATTATGATATTCAAATGAAATGTTTACTGCATGTAATTGGTTGTTCTAAAATATGAACATGAACCTCAATACATTTTTTTGTTACATTCCGCATAATAGAAAGTGTTGTCTTTCAAGAAGAATAGAGAAGTGAGGGGAAAACCCTGTTAACCAAATTGAGGTGGGGGGAGTAACCAATAGGGTTGTTTCATGTAAAGGGTTTTAGAATAGTTTGTGGGTTGCATGGTTTATAACACCCTGTGTTTTCCAACCTAAAAAATTCATATAACAATTTGAATGTCTTGAAAATATTTTCTTATTTAGACTATATGAATGTAAAAAAGGAATGTCCAAAAGTTACAACTCTTAGTTATAGTATAAATTTCAATTCACTATGTTCATGTGATTGAATAAAATAAATGGAAAAAATAATTGCATGTTGGAAAACATAGTGGGTTAATTTTATAGCATTTTGCAATAGTATGGGTTGTGCATTTCAAATTCTTCTTTTCATTGAAAATAGATATGCTTGATTTTGCAAATGGTGCAATAAATTTTGGAACTTTAATTTTCCATAACACTTGAAACAATTTTATAGTTTACAAGAAACCAAGGATGCGAGGAGTAAAAGGGAAATTGCTACCTACACCAAACAATGTCATTGATGTGGACAACATACCTGAAAGGGTGTGTAGTGGAGCATCTTCTTTGGGTCGGTCATGTTCACAAAATATGTAGGTAAGATCTTGTAATTACAAGATTCAATAAAATGTATAATTTTAATCTCTCATAAGTGGTTACGATGTTGACTAGCAAGTGGGAAATTTTTTTTAGGAGGTAGCAACAACGATACTAAGGAAGTCCCCTTGTTTGAGGAAAATGATGAAGCCTAAGGCAATGATGTCTTCGGTAATTGATTGTGAACTCCCGATTGCCCTTTCCTTCCTATGCGTCAATCAAAATGCTCTACAAATTTTAGTTACAAAATATCATGTCTATTACAAATATGTTGACTTGGGCAGTATATCATTCCTTTGATTCAAGAAAGTAATCAAGGAGACCATCACGCTCATGCGATATTCCACAAATGTAAGGTAAAGCATGCAAAAGGTGCAAAGGGAGACCCAAAGGATAGAGAGGGACCCAATGAAGCATGGGGTGATGTTTTGGATGGGAAGGTAGATATAAAAACTAAACTATTGCATTGTTTCGCTTTGTGTATATGTTGTGCATTCAATTTGTTTGAATATCAAATATATTAAGTGATTTTGCTTTCCAAATTTTCTACGCAGGTTGTTGTTGAATATAGAAGAGAAGTGGTTAATGGTAGATATATATATATATATATATATAATTGTATTGTAGAAGAATGTACGAGAAATTATTATGATTGGAGAGTATTCAACATGCATAGGTTTTAGAATCACTACCTTCCTATTATTGAGGCACCAAAGCATGGCCGAACTGCATTGGGGGGAACCAAAACAACCTGCTCCTCCCCCTAATAAATTGATAGAGTACCTTCTAAAGAAGGTGGAAAATATAGAGTACCAAATGACCAAATGAATCTATGACAACATTTGTAGTAGAAGCATGTTATTAGACGTGTCTCTACAAAATATGGTAAACATAGCTTCCTTCAACTTCCTCAAAAAGGAAAGGATGAGGTGAAGAGGAAAATGGAATTCTACAATAGTGACAAGTGGAAGGATGAGAGAAGGAAAAATATATTACAATTGTAGGAGAGAAAGAGACAAGAAGGAATGGTAATGTTGAATTGAACTATTAATTCTAAATTTTCCTTGCATCATATTGTTTGTTCTGATGCATATAAGGTTTAGTTAAAGTTAACTTACATAACATGATAGGGTGATGGTCGTGAAGCGGTTTCTTCACCCAAGCAGAGTAGTGTTCATTCCCTACAGGAAGTTGTGCCCACAGAAGGTGAAGATGATGCTGTCCCTCTCAACCCTAAATCTAACATTCACAAGAAGCATTGTGTACAGTTGAAATTTTCAAGGTAGCCTGTGTAGAAGAAATGACAACAAATGGTGATCTCAAAATATTCTATTTAATCTAATGTTTGTTTTTATTATTTGAATGAATTGGTTGCATGCCTCTAAGTTTGATGGGACCTTTTAGTTCCCCCAATTACACAACAATGATGAACAACAAACTATTTCCCTCAAGTAGGTCATTTTTGTTATGGAAGATGAAGCATCGCCCATGGAAGCACAAGTTGATGATGTTCCTCCCAACCCCCTGTATAACATTGAGAAGAAGAAGAAGCATGTACGGTTTAAAATTTTCTCACACTTTCACAATAAGAAACAAGTACAAATGGTGATTTCAATATCTTCTATTTGATGCTTGTTTTCATTATTTTAATGAATTTGTTGCATGCATCTTAATTTGATGTGACATTTCAATTCCTTCTATTATAGGGGAATGATGAACAATAGAGTCCTACACTCAAAGAGGATACTCTTGAGTTGGAAGATGAAGTGGAGGCCATGGATGAACAAGATGATGTTCCTCCCAAAATTCCCTATAACATTCAAAAGAAGAAGAATGAGAAGAAGAGAGAAAAAATGGTGATTTCCAACTATTGTATTTCATTTTTTTTTTATTATTTCAATGAATTGGTTGTTTGCATCTGAATCTAATGTGAAGTTTCAAATCCTGCTATTACAAGGCAATGATGAACAATGGACTCCTGCCCTTGAAGAGGATACTTGTGATTGTGAAGACAAAGTGCACGCCATGGAAGAACAAGATGATGGTGTTCCTCCCAACCTATCGTATACCATTAAGAAGAAGAAGAAGGACCTAATACGGTCTAAAGATTCCTCACGCCCTCACAAGAAGAAATGAGAAGAAACTGTGATTTCAAAATCTTCTATTTTTTGTTTGTTTTGATTATTTCAATGAATTCATTGCATGCATCTGAATTTCATGTGACATTTCAATTCTTCCTATTATAGGTGAATGATGAACAATGAAGTCCTTCCCTCCAATAGGATACTATTGATTTTGATGATGAAACCAAGGACATGGAAGAAGAAGATGATGTTGTTCCTCCTAACCCCTGTCTACCAATGTTTAGAGGAAGAAGTACTACATACAATCTAAATATTCCTAACACCTTTGCAAGAAAAAATTGGAAGAAATGGTGATTTCAAAATATTCTATTTAATGTTTAATTTCATTATTTCAATGAATACGTTGCATGCATCTGAATGTGATGTGACATTTCAATTCCTACTATTACAGGCCAATGATGAAAAATAGAGTCCTGCCCTCCAACTAAATTCAAGGGAAGATGAAGCAGATGCCATGGAAGAACAAGATTATGTTGTTCCTCCCAACTCGTGTATACGATCAAAAGTGTCAAGGTTCCTTGACATGGACGAACTAGAAGAAACGGTGAATTATAATTATTTTATTTAATGTTTGTTTTGATTATTTTAATGAATTGTTTGCATGTAGCTCAATGGGAGCATTATTTGCAAGTGGGAGAGGGTGATAAAGATGGACATGGGCCTGAGGAGAGCATTGGCCTGCAAGAGGGAGATGGAAATAATGGCGAACATGTGGACAAGGAGAGCACTAGCTTGCAAGTGGGAGAGGGTATTAAAGATGGACACGGGGATGAGGAGAGCGTTGGCCTGCAATGGGGAGATAGCAATAAAGATGGAAACAAGGATGGGGAGAGCACTAGTTTGCAAGTGTAAAATGGTAATAAAGATGGACACGAGGATGGGGAGAGCATTGGCTTTCAAGTGGGATGTTGGTGTAATTAATTATTTAATTACACTTTTCATAAGTTTACTTAGGTAATATTTTAAGTCCTAGGTTGCATAATTAGATAAATCATTTAATAATGGGGTAATTCCCTCTTCCTTGTTTGTAGGAGATAAGATTCCTTTTAGAAGATGAGTTGCCTTCTAGAACTTATCTCTATATTTTGATCATTTCCTAGATAGGGTTCACATGTTGTCACATATAGTGTGATTTTAACACTTGGCAACATCTTGTGTTGGTGTAATTAATTATTTAATTACACTTTGCATAAGTTTACTTAGGTAATATTTTAAGTCCTAGGTTACATAATTAGATAAATCATTTAATAATGGGGTAATTCCCCTTCCTTGTTTGTACAAGATAAGATTCCTTCTAGAAGATGAGTTGTCCTTCTAGAACTTATCTCTATATTTTTATCATTTCCTAGATAGGGTTCACATGTTGTCACATGTAGTATGATTTTAACACTTGACAACATGTTATGCATTTTAGGTTTTCACTCATGCCTATATATTCAGAGCATTTTGCACATTTGTAATCATTTGATATTCAATTTGCCATTCCTGCATCTTAATGATAGTGTGATATTTCTACCATTTCTCTCTTTTGGAAGTTATTTTGTCTTACAGGTGATTCTAGGGTGTTTGAGGAGTTCACCTAAACTCCTACATGGTATCAGAGCTTTAGTGCTACAGACTTCTTCCTAGATATGAGAGATCAATTTTGTCATGAAAGTCTTACTGGATGCAATCAACTTTTTTATTAAAGCCATTTTTAACTTTTTGCTTTAGAAATCCAGCTTCTACTATGTTACAGGAAAAACGATTTTTGGGTTCTGTAGCCAAGCTTGAAATCTGAATTGGGTATCTTTTATATTTTTGATATTTTATACGGATCTAGAGAAAATTGCACTACAAAAATTGGTGCACGTCATTTTTCTCCTATTGAAGGTTTAAATTTTTATTTTTATTTTAAATTCTACTTGCTGTCCATCGAAAAAAACTTTTTGGGTTTTTGCTTTTTTCTAGTCATTGTGAACAGATATTGCATAAATTAAATTAGAAGTAAACCTTTTTTTTGCTAGAAAACCCATTTCCTGCAAGTTAAATTTAGTTTTTTGCAAAATTCATAACTTTTGGCCATGGTGTCGGATTTTCACAAATGAGATATCATCGAGAAGCTGGTTTTATGATCTTCACAGATCTCAAACCTGATTTTTCTAGTTTTTCCACCAGGTATCTAATTTTTTGTCAGAACTCAGTCTTTTCTTTCTGGGTTATTTTCTTGGGAAACATGTAATCAAGGCTTTTTTTAACATCAAATGAGAATATTTTTTACATTTGATAGTATATATTGCTATTTTTTCATGGATTCACAAAATATTGCACCCCTTACTTTATTCAACTACTTTGGTTGGAAAAAACAAATGGAGATTCTTTTGAAGCATAAAGCATTATACAGAGTAACCATGGGTACTAAAGCTGAACCTCCAGGTGCCACTGAAAAGAGAAAGTGGCTTAATAGGTGTGATGAAGCTTTTGGTACATTATGTCTATCTATTTCTCCTGATCTTCTTTTTTCGTATTGAGTCTTGTATGTCTCCAGATCAGATTTGGACTACTTTAGAGTCTTTGTTTGGGAAGTAGGATACTATGAGAGGATTACAGTTGGAGAATGAGCTCATTAGCTTAAATCCTATGGATTTTGATAGCATCCAAGAGTTCTTCACAAAACTCAAGTCTCTTCGTTTGTAGTTGACACAGTGTGGTATTCAGAAGCAGGACTCTCAGTTGATTTTATCCATCATTTCAAATCTTGGACCTGAGTATTAAGTTTTTGTTTCTACATTTTATGCCACCCAGGATTCTCTTGGTATGAGATTCACTATGTCCTATCTTCATGAGTTTTCTTCATCCCTCACTCGAGAGAAAGCTAAGTTAGCTAGCATGGGCACAATGAAACCTTCTTCATCACAGGCACTTATTGCATCTTAGGAGCCTAAAGATGAAAATACTTATACAGGAAAACACAAGAAACAGAAACCAAAGGATTCAAAATATCATGAGCAACAAAAGGAGTCCTTAGATTCATCCTCCTCTTTTAAGGGGAAATCATATAAGAAGGAGAAAGTTACATGTGTGCAGAACATAGATGCTACAAGAAGGATATTGATGAGCTAAAAAATCTTCTTCAAAAACATCAGATTGATTTTCCTTCTAGGATATCTACATCATCTTCCTCCCCTCCTTATTTAGAGTAGCTTGACACAGACACGGTTGGTTTGAATACCACATCATTTTTGAAGGGACATGCTTTAAGTTGTGCTTATTCAAGTCAGGAATCATTAAGATGGCTTCTAGATTTAGGAGCTTCTCATCATATGAAATCTTCCCAGTCTATTTTCACTTCCTTTGAGCCTTGTACTATGTCTCCTATTTTAATGGGAAGTAATGCATACATGAGTGTTATAGGGAAGGGGTCTAATAGTTTTGGGGACAACACTTTTTAGGACGTCTTGTGTGTTCCTCATTTGAAAAACAACCTTCTTTCCATATACCAGATCAGACATGGAGGCAATGGAAGATCTGTGGAGCCTACACCTAATTTTGTTATCATCGAAGACTTGGAGAGTAAAGCAGTTATTGCTACTAGCATGGTGGATCACTCATCTCGGTTGTATTAATTTGTAGATTTTGCTATTGATAGTGCTTCTATTCTTACAGTTTTTCCTCACACTTCTAGTGTGAACCATCATTCTGAAGAGACATTTTACTTTGTGAAATTTAGGGTTCTTTCTTCAGATATTGTTCTCAAGCCTTCCATTCCATATCCTCCTCCTCCTATTTTTGTTGCTATTGATACTAATGTGGCTTCTTTTGTTTCATTGCAACATGATCCTATTGATCCTCCCTCTCTGGAGGCTACTCTTGAGTCTTCACCTTCTCCACCTTCTTCATTTGTTGAGGTAACCTCTGCTTTCATGGAGACATCTTAGCCTGCACCTATTCCACCTTCAAAGATTGCATTCATGCGGCCACCCTCTCACTTCTTTCAAGAGATGTGGTTTCTTCAGTCCTACTAGAGTTACTTCTTTTTGGGAGGGCTATGTGGTCTTTTCATTCCTCTCTTATAGGTGGCATCTTTCATGTATCTTCATGATGGATGGTGTCCTTGGGGAGTCTTATGGAGCCCTCCATCCTTCATCGGTTAGCTAGTTTTTTGTATTTTATTTTGGGTAGGATTTTTCTACTTTACCCCATTTCATTTAGTTTGCATTGCATTTGTAAAAGAGTAACTGATCAAGCCTTATTTCCAAGACTCATCTTTGCATAATAATTTGCTTCTCCTTAAGTTGCAGTTATGGGGGGGTTTTGGTGTAATTAATTATTTAATTACACTTTGCATAAGTTTAGTTAGGTAATATTTTAAGACCTAGGTTGCATAATTAGATAAATCATTTAATAATGGGTTAATTACCCCTTCCTTATTTTTAGGAGATAAGATTCCTTCTATAAGATGAGTTGTCCTTCTAGAACTTATCTCTATATTTTTATCATTTCCTAGATAGGGTTCATATGTTGTCACATGTAGTGTGATTTTAACACTTGGTAACATCTTGTGTTGGTGTAATTAATTATTTAATTACACTTTGCATAAGTTTACTTAGGTAATATTTTAAGTCCTAGGTTATATAATTAGATAAATCATTTAATAATGGGGTAATTCCCCCTTCCTTGTTTGTAGGAGATAAATGTCTTCTAGAAGATGAGTTGTCCTTCTAGAACTTATCTCTATATTTTTATCATTTCCTAGATAGGATTCACATGTTGTCACATGTAGTGTGATTTTAACACTTGTAAACATCTTATGCATTTTAGGTTTTCACTCATACCTATATATTCAAGGCATTTTGTACATTTGTAATCATGTCATATTCAATTTGGCATTCTTGCATCTTAATGATAGCATGATATTTCTTCCATTTCTCTCTCGTGGAAGTTATTTTGTCTTGTAGGTGATTCTGGGGTGTTTGAGGAGTTCACCTAAACTCCTACATGGGAGAGGGTAATAAATATGGACACGAGGATGGGGAGAGCACTGGCTTGCAACTGGCAAAGGGTAATAAAGATTGACATTGGGATGAGGAGAGCATTAGACTGAAAGGGGGTGATAGCAATAAAGATGTACATGGGGATGGGGAGAGCTGCAATGTGCCATCTATATCAATATCAGACCCAACACACTTCCATGCTTATGTTATTATTTCTTTATGAATCTTTGAATGTGACTTCAATTATGCTTCACATCAATGACATTTCCATTACAGGAAAATCCAATGGATGAACAGATTGTAGAGTTCAAGGGCATAAATTTTAAGGTTGTTGATCACATTGACCTTTGGAGGCTATGTAAATGGGTTGCCAAAGGCATTGTACATTCCTACTAGAAACACTCAAACCCACTATTTTCAGCACCCAAAAAACTGTGTCAGAGTCAACATTGTTGAGGCCATTGCTAGTGAATGCTACGTGCCTTTTCCACATCCTGGCACTAAGACCATTAGAGAGTGTGTGGGAAGCTTCATCATATGGAACCTCTATGAGATGAAGCATTTTTTCCAAAGGTACACATAAATGATATGTTGTTGTATATATATATATATATATATATATATATATATATATATATATATATATATATATATATATATATATATATATATATATATATATATATATATATATATATATATATATATATATATATATCATACTACATATATTGTTTCCATGCATACGTTAATTCTCATTACTCTTTTTCTATAGGGTTAAGATGTTAAACTTACCAAGGACTGAGCATAGCTTATGAAGAAATATTTTGTTTCACGCTCACCATCTTTGAGTGTTTGTGTAATTGGAATCACCCCTCCTAAAATACATAAGGACCCTAAGAAACATTCCATATATTACATAGGAATGAACTTCATTGCAAAGAATAAGCAACATAGGAATGGATGAGACAGGTCCAAATACATTTTCTACATTGTCAGTTTCATAATTTGATTATTGAACAATTCTGGTGTAGAGATACACTATTTTCATATGTTTGAGTACTATGTTGTTAAACATTTGATAGGATAACTTTCATGGGTCTCTCTAATTATTTGATAGGATAATTTTCATAGGTCTCTCTAATTATTTTATTATTGAACAAGTATGCTGAACATATATACTAATTTCATAAAATAATTGGAACACATATATTGGAGCATTATATGTTGAACATATATTGGAACACCTAATTTTTATCCATTTCAAATCAGGATTTTCATAGCTCTGTAATTGTTTCAATACAATGAAGAATGTTATGAAGTCCACTTTCAATTTTTAGAACAAGTATTTCGTTGACTATGCATATTTCATTTTTCCATGTGATTGGAACAAATAAAATTGTAGCAGTATTTGTAGTCTTGGAAAGCACAGTGTCCCCTATCAGTTATTTTGTTATGATAAGTATTTCTTTCATTAAGACCAATAATGCAATGAAGTCCACTTTGAATTTTTAGACCAATTGCTAGGGTGGAGATGGAAAATTTTCATTTTCCATGTGATGGGAACAAGTAAAATTCTTGCATTAATTGCACTTTTGGAAAACATGTTGTCCCCTCTGACTATTTTCCTTACACAGTTTTTATTTTGCATGCTCCGAAAATGAAGTGAATTCCAATTTCAATTTTTACATGAAGATTTTGGTAGAGTTCAGTTGGATTTTTTCCCTTTTTCATGTCATTCTAACAAATAAAATGCTTGTATTGAATTTTTAGAAAACACATTGTCCCCTATCTGTTATTTGCTTCTCAACAAGTCTTCATTTCCTATGCTCCCAAAAAGAAATGAAGTCCACTTTCAATTTTTAGAACAACCATTAGGTATTAGTGGAAATGCAATATTTCTTTTTTCCATGTCATTGGAACACATAAAGCGCTTGTAGTGATTACAATTTTGGAAAACACATTGTTCCCTATTAGTTATTTCTTTCTAATAAGTAATTATTTATGACATTGTATAATGCATTTTGATGAAATGTTTTATATTTTATATAGGCTCCCATAATGTAATCAAGTCCACTTTCAATTTTCATCACTAGTTGGTTGAGTACAAATTTCATTTCCTTTTTCCATGTGATGGGAACAAATTAAATGCTTGCATTGCTGGTAGTGTTTGAAAATGCATTGTCCTATGTCAGTTACTTTGATATGAATACTTATGTATGTCATCTTAAATTTACAAATTATGTAAGTACATGTCAATATCTTTGATCATGTAATTATTAAATAATTATGGTGTGGAATTACATTATATTTGATCATCTACTTATTGAATAATTATGGTATCCAATTCCATTATATGTGATCCTCTTTTTTTTTTATCTATTATCATGTGGAATTACAGTACTTTGGTATGTTTCAATACTGTGGTCTTCTACCAAGAGTTCCATTGTCTGATTGTGTCCTCTCCCATTTGTGACCTCAACAGTTCATAGATCCGGGTCAAAAGTGTTTACTTCTCTTAATTAAATAAAATATAAGACTATGTTCTTGCATATTTCATGAACTTCATATTTTTTAAGACCCCTTTCATCAAATATTCAATTTCAATATCTATTCATACCTTTCCAATAGAAAATGCACATAACAGTTGCATTATGGAAAACACACTGGGTTGTGACTGTCTTCTAAATTCTTCTTGAATGACCATGTTTTTTTATGAATACATTAACTAGAAAATTCTTTCAAGTTCACCTTCTTTTTTTATGACAACCCTTGCTTTCACCAAACTTTCCATTTCAATATTTGTTCATATGTTTGGAACACACAATGCACATATCAATCGCATGTTGGAAAACACACTGGGTTGTGATTCACTTCTTATTTGATGTAGAATATAAGCAAAGAATGGTTTGAAGTTCACCTTCATGTTTGTTGACAAACCTTATTTTCAGTAAAACACTCTTCTTCAATATCTACTCTTATGTTTCGAACACAAAATTTACATATAATTTGCATTGTGGAAAAGATGGTGTGTTGTGTCTCAATTCTTATTTTATGTAGGGTGTAAGAAAGGAATGTTTTTAAGGTTATTCCATTGTTCCTTAACAACCCTTACTTTTATCAAAACACTCTTCTTCAATAGTTGTTGATATGTGTCGAAGACAAACTTTCCATAATAGTTGCATCATGGAAAACACAGTGGGTTGTGGCTCACTTCCTATTTTTTGTAGGCTATAACAAATGAATGTTTTTAAATTTACATTGTAGTTTTTTGAGACCCCTTACTCTCGCCAAAACACTCCATTTGAATATCTATTCATATGTTGCGAACAAAAATTTTGCATAACATCTACAAGATGGAAAACACGCAACGTTGTTACACACTTTACAAATCTTCTTTAAAGTGAAAAGTAGTTTTATGCACACCATCAGAAGACATTGTATTCATGTTCACCTTCATATTTTATAACTACCCTTGCTTCCAGCACAAGTTACAAAAAAAAAAAAATTGCACGATGGAAAACACAGAGGGTGGTCTGTCGCATCTCAATTCTTCTTGAAATACAACACTTTAGTTTATAACAACCCTTACTCGCAACAAAAATTCCCTTTAAATACCATTATACATTTCAAACATGAGATGCACAAAAAAGAAAAGGTGGGGGATGGAAAACACAAAATATTTTCCCATACTTTTCAAATCTTGTAGTGAAGTTCACCTTCATATTTTATAACTAGCCTTGCTTGTAGAAAATTTTCTAGAAAAAAAAAAAAAAGTTGCAGGATGGAAAACATAGAGGGTTGTCTCTCACCTCTCAATTCTTCTTCAAATACAAAAATTTTAGTTATGCATACTTTCATAACACACTATATTGAAGTTCACATTGATATTTTATAACAACCCTTACTTGCAACAAACATTCCCTTTCAATACTATTATACATTTCAAACACAAGATGCACAAAAATAAATTTGTAGGATGGAATACATACACGGTTTTACCACACTTTTCAAATCTTCTTCAAAGAGAACAATTAGAGTTATGGACATCATAGGATGACAATGTATTGAAGTTCACCTTCATATTTTATAACTGTGGTTGCCTCCAGCAAAAGTTGCACACATAAAGAAAAAAAAGAAAGTTGCACTATGGAAAACTTAGAGGGTTGTCCCTCATTTCCAAGTTCTTCTAGCAAGACAACACTTTATGTTATGCAGATTATAAGAACACAATGTATTGAAGTTCAACTTCATATTTTATAACAACCCTTACTTGCAGCAAACATTCCCTTTCAATAATGTTATACATTTCGAACACAAGATGCACAAATAGAAAGTTGTAGGATGGAAAACACGTAGGGTTTTACCACACTTTTCAAATATTCTTCAAAGATAGCAGTTAGAGTTATGCACACCATATAAAGAGAAAATGTATTGAAGTTCACCTTCATATTTTATAACTTTCATTGCTTCCAGCAAAAGTTGCACACAAAAAAAAAAAAAGCAAGTTGCACTATGGAAAAAATAGAGTGTTGTCCCTCACTTCCTAGTTCTTCTAGGAAGATAACACTTTCTTTTCTACAGACTATAAGAACATAGTGTATTGAAGTTCACCTAAAGTTATATTTTATAACAACCCTTACTTTAGCAAACATTCAAATTCAATATCGTTATACATTTTGAACTCAATATGCACAAAAAACCTCTTGTAGACTAGTCAAAACACTTTAACCAATGACAAATCAGTCTCTTACACTTGTAACTTAGTTTGAATGACTCTTCAATGTCTTTTTAGCCTTGTAAGGAAGGAAATTTGAAACACTGGAAATATTGTTCAATATAGACCTTCTGACAACTCTATCTTGAGAGGACAACCAATAAATGGTCTCGATAAGCTCATAAACATCCTTTCCCACAACTTGCATGGGAGGCTCAATTCCTTAATTCGTGCAAGAATATTGCATGGGAGATAGGGGTGGTAGTTGGTCAACCAACTAGCCACCCATGCTTGTGAACTATGCACCATCTTTTATAGAAATGCAGTAGGAGGTACTCAAATTCCTGAAATGAAAGACAAAATAACTTTGTCAAAAGGTACACCTACATTCTCTAATTAGAAATACATTGTCAATGCAATGGAAACAATGAAAAATAAGTGATCAAAGTGGAAGATATAGATAATGTTAGCACTTATGATATTGTACATATTCTTTGAAACTGAACAAGGTAGCATGTGCAGTATCTCGAATGGGCATATGGAAACACATGAGTCAATCAGCAGGAAGAACAATTCCTAAAAGGAAAGACAATGGAAATTTCAACACATACAACAACATTATCTAATGAGAAAAACATGCACTATGTACAAACAAGGTATTTTCCAACATGGAAAATAATGCCAACATTCTATTTGTTGCAATTAGATGAGTTGAAGTAATGAATTGTAGAAAAAATAGTTTTGTAGCTTTTATTCATATCATTGATTATATTCATTGCACTTATGTATCTTTCTAACTAGAAAAACTACTTCCCATTTCATAACTAAAAATAGTATGTTGATTTATGACAACCTTACTTTCACTAAACATTCCATTTGACTACCTCTTCATATGTTTCAAACAAAAAATGCACATAATAGTTTCAAATGTGGAAAACATGGTGGGTTGTGAGACACTGCTGATTTTATGCAAACTATAACAAACCAATGTTATGAAGTTCACCTTTTTGATAGATGATAACACTTACTTTTAGCAAACATTCCATTTCAATATGTCTTCATATGTTTCGATCAGAAAAAGCACATAATAGTTGGATGATGGAAAACACACTAGGAGGTGACTGACTTCTTGTTTTAAGAAAACTGTAAAAGAACAATGTTTTGAAGTTCATCTTCTTTTATGATAACCCTTACCTTCAACAAAATAGTCCATTTCAATATATTTTCATATGTTAGGAACACAAAATGTACGTCACAGTTGTAGGATGGAAAACAGATTGCATTGTTAGTCACTTCTTATTTTATGTAGGCTGTAAGAAAATAATATTTTTAATTGTAGGTCAATAGAGTCAAATTTTCCAACTTAACTATCTAAAACTCTTAATGACCAAATACACCCCTGGTTTGCAGAGACTGTCTTCCCCAAACACCTATTCAAGAAACCCTTCTTTGAAGCCATTCACATGAGGGTAACTTGGAAAACTATATTCCACTCATTCTCAAACCTTCAAACCAAGTCAAACACCTTTATTGAGGCCTGTACATGCTTAAAATAAGAAGGGATATTGCTGCCCTCACCCTTTTTGATGAAACCCTAACCTAAAACCTCACTTTTAGTAACAGAATTTCTATCAAACCTATGGGCAGCAAAGTTGAAGGTAAGATTAAGTTTTTGCAGGCTTAATTTTTAATGTTTGAAGAGTGTTTAGAGTTTGGGAAGCTTGGGAACATTTAATTCCATAAAAATCTCATGAAAATGGCTCAAAATGAGGGTTTAGCTTAAAAGTGTGTTGGGAACCGTATCTTCAAAAAGTAATTGTGGATGTGCTAGTTTTGGTAACTGGTTAATGCTACCTCATAAAAACACCTAATGAATTCAAACAGTCCTTTAACAAGTCTGAAAACATAGGTATCATCTACTTTTGGGAATAGTCAAGAAAATGCTAATCTACTAAATCCTTACTCTATGCACAAAAAAATCTCTAAGAAATGAGGGTTTAATAGAATATTGTATTCCAAACCTTCCCATTCTCTTCCACTAAATGAAACATGTTTAGAAATGTCTACCCATGCTTTAGGAATGAACTTTGAGCCCCATTGAATGCACTTTCCTCAATTTCCAACTTGTATACATCCTTTTTCATTGGAAAACTTGTCTATTCTCTAAAGATGAGAAACCAAACATTGAATGGTTGACTTCCCCTACATGATTCAATATATACACTTCTTAGAGCATGGTATTGTATAACATCATACCAAAAATTAGACTTGTGCAAACAAAGTTATTAAATTTGAACCATACCTTCCATTGGGTTTACACTTGCAAAAGACAGTCACCAATGAGGACTCCTTTCCCTAGATTGGAATGCTGAAGTGAAAGAAAATAGCCAAAAAAGAAATCAGAAAGTTTATAACATGGTATAAGCACATACTGGAAAAAAAGAAATCTGCAATACAATTTCGTATTACAATATATAAAGTGAAATGGGTTTTGTCATAGTCACCTGTATTATGTGTTGTATCCTCTGCCACATCCCTAGTAGTTGCTCCTGAAGTCTAACATTGCATATTAACATTCAAATTCAAACTATTGTTCACATACAAGGGAAAGGAGTCATCAAGAGGGGTTCGGTGATCTGAATGTTGTGCATAATGATTCATACATTGGGTTTGATGTTAACGATGATCCTTTCTTGCACTAAACCATGGATGCATGCGAACAGTGCTAGTAGTACCTTCATTAGGATCCAAAATGAATTCAAATGACAATGCATTTGATTGTCATAGGTCCTCTAGAAACCTATCCATGCATTCTACGCATGATTGCACCTGTTGTAGAGATTGTAGTAGTGTACGCACCAATTTCTTCAAGAGTTCATTTGTGTCATTCCAAAGAGACACTGTCACCACATGTTCATCATATACATGAGTGATAGAAGGAGCTTGTGTAGGGGTGAGAAAATTTGGATTGTTTTCCTCTACAACACCTTGTGACAATGTCTCATTCAAATCCATCCTTGTATCAATTGGTTCACCTCCCCCATCTAAATGACCACACAAAAGAGATTTGTATTACACAGTAGACAATGAAAAACACAATTGACACCCATAATGTAACGCAATTCAAATTGAAATTCACTTACTGTGGACAACCCCTTCAACGACAGATGATCTTTTCATCAATTCAGCAACCTTGAGTACATGTTTACAAGGGTTCCCCTACAAAATCCAAGGGAAGTCACAAAGAAAAAGGTGCTCCCCAAATTTTTCAACAACATAGTCCATTGGCCAACTTTTAATTTTCTCCATTGGCCAACTTTGAATTTTCTTCTAGTACTGTACAGGATCAGTTTCATCGGGAATATAGTCATCATCCAGAATTGTGTTGGCCCGTTCCACACTAGATCGCATATTTAAACACTTTTGGTTCATCAAAAAACCATAATACTGCAACTTTTCCTTTTGCCTATAGAATGGTTCAATTTTATACACAAGTGTGTAATACAAATAGTCCATTCTCCTTGTGCATTTTTTTGAATTACACGAGTATCGAGTTTTGAGTGTGCAATGGTATGACTCAATGATTGCATTCGTATCCTGGTTGGCATGGGGGAATAATCTACATTATTTTCCCACATGGCTATGAAAAAAAATCCAATAGTCAAGTAAACCACAACATATTAGAGGTTACATTAAAGAATTTGAATGGTGTGAATCCTATGAGGTGACAAAAATTGTCAACTCACCAATTCAACCTTCTCCTTCGCACCAGGTCTTGTTGAAGTACTCTAAGAATTGAGGATAATCATTGAAATCCTGAAAGAAAGAGTTCAATAGCTGAGTGACACAATCTTTAGTGGCACTAATTGCCATCATGATCATCCCAAGACTACGGATGATCTCCATTTCCCTTTCCTTCACTGCATACTTATTTACATTCTTTAGCCAACCCCTCTTGACATGTTAGAGGCATAAAAGTACATGACATTGAAAGACTACCCTAATAGACAATAGAAATGATATTGTTTATCACTCGATTCCATGAGAAAAGAAAATGAGAAAGGTACACAAATGAAGAAAGTGATGCACATATTGTATGGCTTAGATTTCTGCAGTCACATCATCGGTTGAAAATGCATTGATTCTCCAGTCAGGCCTGGCTCTTCTTCCATAGTCGTGCAATACACGTAGCCATGAAGAGATGTCCTCAATCTTGTTTCATGAGGAGACTACCCATGTAATTGGCACACCACTCTATTGCTTGTCAAAAATGAGGACAGTATATAATGGATACTGTAGACAGAACAACTCAGCATGAGTATTGTGAAGTTTATAGCTAGCAAGATCATTGAAAACATGAAGAACTATTTTTTAATTTTATTTAGGCCTCACCCCATATTTTTTAGTTGTAAATGTATAATCCATCGAGATGATTGAATTGTGTGAGTATCTAACCATCCTATCTAGTATCCATGGAGTTTGAACCCTAATAACAAAAGGTGTATCGTTCCCATCAGGCCATTGAAAGTAGAAGTTGTCAAAGTCTTGTGCACTCCACTTTAAGATACTTGTCAAAATGACTTTGTGTTTTTGTGTGTGAGTAGAATGCACCTTTCTCCAAGCATTCATTACATCTTTTCTTGTAAGGAATTGATCTCTCTTGGACATCAGGCCACATAACATAAGATCGTTGATGTGTCTATCCATTATTGCATTGACACTGAGGTCTAGGAGCAAAAGGATTTCAATATAGCTTTTTCACTCTATGGATAGATTAGTGGAAAACATAGAACACTTCTCTCCACTTGTGTCGAGAATGCTATGGAAAAATTGACCATTTTTATCAACATGGAAAATTTCTTTGTAGAGAAAGAAAGGAAACATCACATTTTCCATTCATAACCTTCACCATGAAGTGGCATTGACAACCTCACATTTTTAAAAACATCTTATGTGGTTTCTTCTCTAGTGGAGGATGACCTCTCTTGTCTTGAGGACCGTATTAACACCAGTAGCTATGAGAAAGGGATCATCTCATCATCTTGAACCAAGGAGAGTAAAATATCATTCGACCATAGAAATGAATGTTGAAAGATACAAACCTTTGATAGGAAATTGTTTTTCCATAAGTTATGTCATCAACAGGACAGGAGGTGGTAGGTTCTCTTGTTTTCTTGTACAAAAATTTCATTGTGAAACCTTCAATTAAATGATCGAGTCTCGTAAGAGGAATTGCTGCAACAAGGTCAGGGACCTTATCCTTGTTGATGGAAATATCAGCCCATTCCAAATCGAAAGACAACAAAGGAGAGCCTCCATTTTCTACATATTGCACTTGCAATTCATCTTGGTTCTTCCATTTCAAACCTCTCCCCATTCTAGGAAATGAAAGAATTGGATGAATATTTAACATTAGTGTGGATTGTGTGAAGAAAAAGAAATAAACCATTCATTAAACATAGATAAAATGTGCTTTCATAGCTATCACCCACGTGATACCAATATGAGGTTGCCAACTTCAACCGAGGAAAATTAAAGGTGATAGATTCAATCAAGCTATGCAGAAAATATAACACAAACACATGCTAGAAATTGGATAGTCCATCTCAATGTCCAGGTGGACATAGAGAAGGACAGCAAAAAATGGCAAGAAAAACCTTTGATGACATCCTGGTATTGAAGAGAAAATAAAAAATAGTGCATCCATTGTTGCGAGCAATGCCAAAATGATAACATTTTCTTGCATCTGTTGAAAAAAAATGAATCAATAATTGAGAGTATGAGGAAAGGCATAAAACTGTAAAATTTTCTATGAACCATGATGTAAGCAATTGTAGGTTAGAAAAGACAATGTGTAGATGAGCCTCCACAATAACATAAAGACTGCAACCTCACAAGTAAATATAATAAATATTTCAGAGTATGGGGTGTACAAATCTCTTTTACCTGAGGAGGCATGTTGTGATATTCAACCTTCCATTTCACATGACTTAACATGAGGAGCAAAAGCATATCTAGAAATTAATGAAATAAACAAGTCAAGGTTGAACCACACGAGTTCAACCTAGAACTTCATATGTGGCGTAGGAGTGTAACATGCATCACAATATGTAATTACTTATACAATAGAAAAAACAAATGTATTATCGTGGTAAGATATGTTGGTTGTGCTACATGTGTAAGTGTTAAAGGAGAGGAAGGGTTAGAGGGCAAGAAAAAACTTTGATGAAAACCTTGTATGTAAAAAGAATAAGTACATCTATTGTTGCGAGTAACACCAAAATGATAACATATTTCTTGCATTTGTTGAAAAAAAGATGAATCAATAATGGAGTGTATGAGGAAAGGTATAAAGGTGTAAAATTTTCTATGAACCATGATGTAAGTGAATGTAGGTTGGAAAACATAGCGTGTAGATTAACCTCCATGCTAACATGAAGACTACAACCCCACATGTAAATATAACGAAGATTTTAGAGAATATGGGATGTAAAAACCTCTTTTACCTAAGGAAGCATGTTGTGATATTCATCCTTCCATTTCTCTTGACTTAACATGAGGAGCAAAAGCACTTCTAGTAATTAAGGAAATAAATAAGTGAAGGTTGAACCACACGTTTAGTGGTTCAACGTAGAACTCCGTATGTGGAATAGGAGTGTAACATGCATCACAGTATGCAATTAATTATACAATGGCAACAAAAGATGTATTATTCCGGGAATATATGTTGGTTGTGTTGTGTGTGTAAGTGTTAAAGGAGAGGAAGTGTTAGAGGACAAGCAAAACCTTTGATGACAACCTTGTATGTAAAAAGAATAAGTGTATCCATTGCTACAAGCAAGGCCAAAATGATAACATGTTTCTTGCATCTATTGAAAAAAATATGAATGAGTAATGGAGTGTATGAGGAAATTTATAAAGGTGTAAAATATTTTATCATCCATGATGTAAGTGAATGTAGGTTGGAAAACATATCGTGTAGATGAACTTCCATGCTGACATAAAGAGCACAACCCCACATGTAAATATAACAAAGATTTCAGAGAATATGGGGTGTACAAACCTCTCTTACCTGAGGAGGCTTGTTGTGATTTCATCCTTCCATTTAGGGGGTCTTAATATGTGCAACAAAGGCACATCTAGAAATTTATGAAAAAAGGAACTGAAGGTTGAACCACACGATGAGTGGTTCAACCTGTAACTTTGTATGTGGCATATGAGTGTAATGTGCATAATAGTATATAATTAATTCTACAATTCCAAGAACAAATGTATTAGGGAAGATACCTTGGTTTTGGTCCATGTGTATCTGTTAATGGAGAGGAAAGATTACAGGGCAACCAAAACCTTTTAGAACCTTCTATGTAAATAAAAGTGCATCCATTGGTGCCAAAAATGTCAAAAGAATAAAAAAAAATTGCATCTATTGACAAAATCATGAATCAGTAATGGAGTGAATCAAGAAATTCATACATGTGCAACTTCTCCTATCAACCATGATGTCAACGAATGCATGTTGGAAAACACCATGTCTATTGTAACCTTGAAGTGAACATAAAGATCACATGTTAAATCACAACCTCACGTGATAGAAGAATAAGACGTCATAGTATATGGGGTGTACAAACCTATTTTACCTTAGCAGAAATGTTGTGATATCCACCCTTTCATATGGGGTGAGTTAACATGACCAACAAAAGCGTATATGAAAATACATGAACTAAAAAAGTGCAGGTTGAACAACTAGATGGGAATTCCAACCTACAACTTTTTAGGTAGCCTATAAGCCTAACATGAATAATAACATGTAATTAACTTTATGGGTGCCAGCAATGTGAAAAGAAAAAAAACACAATCATTGCATCTGGTGATAAAAAAAAATGAGTCAATGAAGTCAAATATATGTGAACATAAAACTAAACATGACCAGCAAAAGAACATCAAGCACAAAAGTAAAAAATTACACCCTTCACCTTACAACAAGCAAACATATCGAAAGTACAACCAACAATTTTTTCCAACATGCCTATAGTTTATCAATTAAAGAAAGTTCAAATGAAATGTCTATTCTAGTTGTGACATGTTTTATATATTGAAGATGTTCCTTTCATTACATTCATATTGTGTAAACAAGGTATGGATTTCATTCCAAAAAAGGAGAAAAAATTGTATGGGGACATGAAAGTTATGTGTGAAATGGTAGACAAGTTTTGTAAATAACTTATCAAACAGAAAACCCCTGCATTCTCTAATGAGAAAGACACACTCCAAGCTAACCAAAGAGTGGTTGCAAAGCTATAGACAAGTATTGAATACATTCAAAACTCTATCCAAAAAATGGGCGTTACTATCCTAAGGGCTAATAAGGAAGCAACTGCTCCAAACGTACAAATAAAATGTAATTATAATTGAAACCCAACACTGTGTTTTCTGAATTATAAATATTTTGTGTACTATTTTTACAATCATGCAAAAATTAAAAACACAACAATGGAATTTGTGATTTCAAAGACATTCATACTGTCTTGTAATATTCCATGTTGCAAAATCATGGGTGTTAAGAATCAACCTACCCACCATATGACAACCCTTTCCATTTGAACAGGCAGACTAAAATAACTGAAATCCAACACTGTGTTTTTCAAATTGCAATTATCTTCTGCAACATTTTTTTTGAATGGTGCAAGATTTAAACACAACAATGGAATGTGTGATTTGGAAGACATTCATATGGTTTTGTAGCATTCCATGTTGCAAAACCATGGGTGTTAAGAAGCAAGCAACCCACCATGACACAACCCATTACATTTGAACAAGGAGATTCAAATAACTGAAACCCAGCAGTGTGTTTCCCATTCACAGTGTGTTTTCCAAATCACTATTACTTTTTGCACTTGTTTTTTTCAATCATCTGAAAGTTCAACAAAAGAATGGAATGTGTTAATTTGAAGAAATTCATACTGCTTCGTAACATTCCATGTTGCACAACCATGGGTGCTAAGAAGCAAGCAACCCACCATGAGACAACCCTTTACACTTAAACAAGGAGATACAAATAAATGAAACCCAACAGTGTGTTTCCCATTCACAATTATTTTGTGCACTTCTTTCTTCAATCGACAAATATTAAAACACAAGAATGGAATGTGTGAATTGGAAGACATTCATATTGTTTTGTAACATTCCATGTTGCAAAACCATGGGTATTAAGACGTAAGCAAGCCACCATGAGACAATCCTTTCCATTTAAACAAGGAGATTCACATAACTGAAACCCAATAATGTGTTTTCCATTGACAATTATTTTGTGCACTTTTTTTTTCAGTCAACTAAAATTAAAACACAAGAATGGAATGTGTTAATTTGAAGACATTCATATTGTTTTGTAACATTTCACGTTGCACAACCATGGGTGTTAAGAAGCAGGAAACCCACCATGAGAAAACCCTTTGCATTTAAACAAGGAGATTCAAATAATTGAAACCCAACAGCGTGTTTCCCATTAACAATTATTTTGTCCGCTTCTTTTTTCAATCGACTAAAATTAAAACACAAGAATGGAATGTGTGAATTGGAAGACATTCATACTTTTTTGTAACATTCCATGTTACAAAACCATGGGTGTTAAGACACAAGAAACCCACCATGAGACAACCCTTTCCATTTAAACAAGGAGATTCATATAAATGAAACACAATAGTGTGTTTCCCATTGACAATTATTTTGTGCACTTCTTTTTTCAATCAACTGAAATTAAAACATAGGAATGGAATGTATTAATTTGAAGACATTCATATTGTTTTGTAATATTCCATGTTGCACAATTGTGGGTGTTAAGAAGCCAACAACCCACCATGAGACAACCCTTTCCATTTAAACAAGGAGATTCAAATAATTGAAACCAAGCAGTGTGCTTCCTATTCATAATTATTTTGTGCAATAATTTTTCAATCAACTTAAATTAAAACACGTTAATGGAATGTGTGAATTGGAAGAAATTCAGGTATGTGCAAGAACATGATGGGCCAAAAAGTGGTGATATGAAGGGTATGTGGCTGATGACTTTTTTTTTATTCAAAATTGATGAAATGAAAAGGGTTTTTAAAGGAAATTCTCAGCTTTTCACCAAAATAAATTATACTTTACTTTTCAAATTGAATAAATAATTATTATTCATTTTCTATTTGAATTACAACTAAAGTTCTGATTGATAGGATAATTGAAAAACATCTATAGTTTTCAAACGGTATCACATTTTTTCAATACAAAACATGTATCACATTGTATTCTTTGCATACTATAGGATTAAAAAAAAAATGAATGAAATGAAGTTTTGACCAAGTTAAGGTGGTTAGACATATGAGTTTTTTATATTTTTTAAAAGTTGTAATAAAAAATTCATAATTAATTATTTACTTGGGGAAAAATTACAAAAATAAATGCATCACATCTAGACATGAGTACTCTACTTATATATAAAATCTTATAAAAAAATATTATTAATTTATTATGGTTAGGATGGTCAGACATACACCTACTTCTTATTTCTTCCCTAAAATTTTACTAATACTCCATTGAAATTTCAAATTTTCACCAAATAAGATTTTAAAAAAAAAAAATCCTAGTAGTTTAGAAACTAAATTCAATTTTTCATAGATTCTACTTTTACATATTTTTGAAATAATATAGATAACCTGTTCAAATTTATATGTCAAGCTACCTAACTCTAATTTTTTTGAATTTTTTGCCACTTAAGGGCCTACTTTTTCCATGATGATCTTGCACATAACCATTCATACTATTTTGTAACATTACATGTTGCAAAACTATGGGTGTTAAGAAGGAACCAAACAACAATGAGACAACCCTTTCCATTTAAAAAAGGAGATTCACATAACTGAAACCTAGCAGTGTGCATTTCTTTTTGCAATCGATTGAAATTAAAACACAAGAATGGAATGTGTTAATTTGAAGATAGTCATATTGTTTTGTAACATTCCACATTGCACAACTATGAGTGTTAAGAAGCAAGAAACCCACCATGAGACAACCCTTTATATTTAAACAAGGAGATTCAAATAACTAAAACCCAAAACTCTGTTTCCCATTCATAATTATTTTGTGCACTTCTTTTTTCAATTGACTGAAATTAAAACACAAGAATGGAATGTCTGAATTGGAAGACATTCATACTATTTTGTAACACTCCATGTTGCAAAACTGATGAGGGCGCAGCCCGAGACTTAGAAAATAACCCACAAACAAGAGAATAATTTTATTATTCAAAAAATGGAGCTTCTTACATGCAGATGACCTCAAATCTCCAAGCTCTACAACACATGCAAGTTACAGAAAGCTACAGAATCACCCTTTCGCAATATGCGAGCTTGTCCCAAAAGTTACCCAAAAATTAGAAACCTGCCCATAAATAGAGCTCCTCTTTAGTTTGGAGCCAAAACAACATTCAAATTTGAGTTTAGGCAGTTTGGCACTGAAAAATTACAACTTGAAGTTCAAATTTCAAAAGAACATTTGCAATTGTATCTTTTAGAAAGTGCGCCAACTTCCCGGGGCCATAACTTTTGATTCGGGACTCCGATTTGCAAACCGTTTGAACCGTTGGAAAGGTCACGAAGTCAATAACACACTCAAAATTGGCTATGCCGATTTTGGAAAGTTTTGGGGCCGTTCCAGGAACTCTAAGTGCCTTAAATCTAACTTGGAATATTTTCAAGTGCAAATCTAGGAAACTAAAACTACAATATCTTTCAACCCATGAATAGAAAATAAAAACCATAAATTGGGAATTTTATTATGATAAAAAGGGTATCCAAAAATGTAAAAACATCTAAAAATTGTGAAACTTGAAATTTAACTATTTTTGGGTGATGCAAGATTGCCCTTACACCACTGGATGCTCCTGCATCAGACACCCAAGGTAATTTGAGAAGTGACCCATCATGTATCAGATGGTTGAGGAAAACCCAACCGGTCAACTATTGCCTTAGATAGACAGGATGAATTTTCCACAAACCTTCCTCTCCATTTCACCAGATATTCTTCATACTGCCTATTTCTGGTACTCCTTCCCACACGACTATCCAATATTGCTTCAATCTCCTCCCTTTCTGAAGTAGGTGCTGGAATGCCATACTGCCCTATTGCTGGTGCTTCCTCCGTTCCACCTTCATGATACTCTATCAAATCTGAAATGTTGAACACATGGGAAATGTTGATTCCATCAGGCAACTCTACCTCATATGCATTCCCTGAATCATGCTTCTTCAAAATCTTAGAGGGACCAAATTTTTTCATCTTCAATTTGTTAGAGGTTCCCACATGAAACCTTTCTTTCCTCAAGTGGACCATTACTTCATCGTCAATCTGAAACTCCTTATTCCTCCTTTTCTGATCTACCTTAGCCTTATATTACATATTCATCTTATTAATGTGTTCTCGTACCTTCTCATGTATATTCTTGATGTGCTCTGCAAAATCTTCGGCTTCAGCACTTATTTTCTTCTCTTAGTCCATCTTCCTCAATTTTGGAGTTGTTCTAGTGCTACCTCCATACACAATCTAGAATGGTGATCTACCAGTGCTTCTATTGACAGAATTGTTGTAAGAAAATTCTGCCTGGGGTAAGATCAAGTCCCATCCCTTGGGTTTATCTCCTACCAAACATCTCATTAGGCTACCCAGACTCCTATTAACAACCTTTGTCTGCCCATCTATTTGTGGATGGTGTGCAGAATTGAACTTCAACTCTATCTTCAGCTTCTTCCACAAGGTCCTCCAAAAGTACCCCACAAATTTGGTGTCACGATATGAAACAATACTCTTTGGTAGACTATGTAGCCTCACAAACTCTTTGAAGAACAAGTCAACAATGTGGACTACATCATGGGTCTTCTGACATGGAATGAAATTTTCCATCTTCGAAAACCTGTCAACCACCACAAAGAATGAATCATTCCCTTGTTGTGTCCTTGGAAAACCAAAAACAAATTCCATACTTATATCCTCCCATGGCCTCTCTGGTACAGGTAATGGCTGATATAAGCCTATATCCTGGCTCACTCCTTTAGCCATCTAACATACCCTACAGCTTTGTACAAACTTCTTCACATCTTGTGACAACTGAGGCCAATAATAATGCTCACTGATAATGGCAATGGTCTTATCCTGACCAAAATGTCCTACCATTCCTCCACTATGCTTCTCCTTTATTGAGTTATCCCTTATGGAACTCCTTACGATACACAATTGACTTCACTTAAATAACATGCCATCCCGGATTATGAAATCCAGCCACCTTGTCCTGTCCACTATAACAGGTTCCTTGCAAGCTTTCCAAGCCTCTGCGAAATCAGGATCTTCTGCGTATAGTGTCTTAAGTTCATTGAACCCAACCACTTCAATCTGCATCTTTGTCATCAATGTATGCCTCCCTACTTGAAATTTTGCAACCCTATTTTGACTTCCACTCCTATGTTTCAA
>VDFB02281492.1:698844005-698910371 GCA_007258455.2 Sequoia sempervirens | reverse complement strand
ACATTTTCCTTCACACTTGCGCCTTGTGAAAAACAAATTCTTCCTCTATTAGGTTCCTTTTCCTTGAGTCACCAAGGCTCTCTAATCACTAGAGCTTCTCCCCTTTCAGCATCATCTGAATGTTCAGATTGGACCTCCTCATCTGCATGCACAACCCTTCCATGACCTTCTGGCCTTTTGTCTGCCCTTCCTTGGTATTGTGGACATTCATAGGCTTGATGCCCTTCTTCACCACACTGGAAACATGTTCCTTTGAAACCACCTCTTCCAGATCCTTGTCCATATCTCCCTCGTCCTCTACCTCTTTGATCACCACTATTTTGATCACGAGGGTGGTAGAAGTTGTCATTCCTTTGGCTTTGGCTAGTACCCACTTCTCCACTTTTCTTTTCATCATCATTTCGGCTTCCTTAAGGTCTTCCACTACCCCTTCCACTTTGACCTCCTCGTCCTTTTTGCTTGCCATCAAATCTTTTGTTCAGCTTCTCTTCCACCTTCAAAGCAAACTGATACACATCCTCAATGGTGGTCATTCTGACTAGGCTTAACTCCTCCTGGATGCTCAGTTGTAACCCATTAAGATATCAGACTACCTTCTCCTTATTGGCCTCTGTGTGGCTCGTTCTGATGATTATCTTGTGAAAATATTCATTATATTCTTTCACAAATCTGTTTCCTTGGTTCAACCCTTGCAATTTCTTCAACAGATCTAACTCGTAGTCCACTGGTATGAACTGCTTCTTCAGTTTCTCTACCATGTGATCCCATCTGGTGATATTTCCTTTTTCTCTTCAATTTCTTTCCAACTGGACCTCTTTCCACCAAATACTGGCATGGCCCTTCAGCTTAATTTTCACAAACTTAACCCGATCTGGGTCCTCTATTTCCTCATACTCAAAATATTCTTCTAGCTCATTAATCCAGTGGATCAACTCTTCTGGGTTCAGACTTCTTGAATAAATGGGGACTTCTGCTCTTGGTCTTTTCCCGATCTTCAAAATGGCCCTTATTAGCCACATTTGGTCTTGATCAATTGCTTCTTCTTCCCCTTCTACATTTGAACCTTCTTCCTCTCCTTCATCCTCACTTTCCTCCCTCAGGTTTAACCCTCTTCTCAACTACTCTTGTAATGCATCAATTTGTCTTTGGAGGGTTGTCAGTGCATCTCTTCCACCAACATTTTTTCCGCCTCGACCACCTCTGGCACCACCACACCTACCAGGTATCACTCTTGGAGTCATCTTTCTTGACCTCGACCCACAACCACGGTCCTAGTGTGAACTGCCTCATGATCGACAATCTGTCCACATGCTCAAGAAAGCCTCGCTTTGATACCACTTGATGAGGGTACAACCCGAGACTTAGAAAATAACCCACAAACAAGAGAATAATTTTATTATTCAAAAAATGGAGCTTCTTACATGCAGAGGACCTCAAATCCCCAAGTTCTACAATACATGCAAGTTACAGAAAGCTACAGAATCACCCTTTCGCAATATGCGAGCTTGTCCCCAAAAAGTTACCCAAAAATTAAAAATCGGCCCATAAATAGAGCTCCTCTTTAGTTTGGAGCCAAAACAACATTCAAATTTGAGTTTAGGCGGTCTAGTGCTGAAAAATTACAACTTGAAGTTCAAATTTCAAAAGAACATTTGCAATTGTATCTTCTAGAAAGTGCGCCAACTTCCCGGGGCCATAACTTTTGATCTAGAACTTTGATTCGCGAACCGTTTGAACCGTTGGAAAGGTCTCAAAGTCAATAATGCGCTCAACATTTTCTATGCCGATTTTGGCAAGTTTTTGGGCCGTTTCAGGAACTCTAAGTGCCTCAAATCTAACTCAGAAGATTTTCAAGTGCAAATTTGGGAAAGTAAAACTGCAATATCTTTCAACCTAGGAATAGAAAATAAAAACCATAAATTGGAAATTTCATTATGCTGAATAGGGTATCCAAAAATGTAAAAACATCTAAAAATCAAGAAACTTGAAATTTAACTATTTTTGGGTGATGCAAGATTGCCCTTACACCACTGGATGCCCCTGCATCAAAAACTGTGGGTGTTAAGATGCAAACAACCCACCATGAGACAACCCTTTCCATTTAAACAAGAAGATTCACATAACTGAAACCTAGTAGTGTTTTTCCCATTGACAATTATTTTGTGTAATTTTTTTTTCAATCGACTAAAATTAAAACAAAAGAATGGAATGTGATAATTTGAATACATTCATACTATTTTGTAACATTCCACATTGCACAACCATTGGTGTTAAGAAGCAAGCAACCAACCATGAAACACCCTTTATAGTTAAACAAGGAGATTCAAATAACTGAAACCCAACTATGTGTTTCCCATTGACAATTATTTTGTGTATTTCTTGTTTCAATTGACTAAAATTAAAATACAAGAATGGAATGTGGGAATTGGAAGACATTCATACTATTTTGTAACATTCCATGTTGCAAAACTGTGGGTGTTAGGATGCTAGTAACCCACCATGAGACAACCATTTCCATTTAAACAAGGAGATTCACATAACTAAAACCCAGTATTGTGTTTCCCATTGACAATTATTTGGTACACTTATTTCTTCAATCGACAGAAATTAAAACACAAGAATGGAATTTGTTAATTTTTAGATATTCATACTATTGTGGAACATTCCAAATTGCACAACCATGGGTGTTAAGAAGCAAGCAACCCACCATGAGACAACCCTTTAGATTTAAACAAGTAGATTAAAATAACTAAATCTGAGTAGTGTGTTTCTCATTAACAATTATTTTGTGCACTTCTTTTTTCAATCAACTAAAATTAAAACACAAAAAATGAATGTGTGAATTGGAAGACATTTATACTGTTTTGTAACATTCCATATTGCAAAACTGTGGGTGTTAAGATGTAAGAAACCCACCATGAGACAACCGTTTCCATTTAAACAAGGGGATTCACATAACTGAAACCTAGTAGTGTGTTTCTCATTGGCAATTAATTTGTTGACTTTTTTTTTCAAACAATTGAAATTAAAACACAAGAATGGAATGTGTTAAATTGAATAAATTCATACTATTTTGTAACATTCCAAATTGCACAACCATGGATATTAGGAAGCAAGAAACCCACCATAAGACAACCCTTTACATTTAAACAAGGAGATTCAAATAACTGAAACCCAGCAGTGTGTTTCCCATTGGAAATTATTTTGTGCACTTCTTTTTTCAATAAACCTAAGTTAAAACACAAGAATGGAATGTGTAAATTGGAAGAGATTAATACTATTTTGTAACATTCCATGTTGCAAAATTGTGGGTGTTAAGATGCAAGCAACCCACCATGAGACAACCCTTTTCATTTAAACAAGGAAATTCACATAACTAAAACATAACAGTGTGTTTCTCATTGACAATTATTTTATGCACTTATTTTTTTAATCGACTGAAATTAAAACATGAGGATGGAATGTCTTAATTTGAAGAAATTCATACTATTTTGTAACATTCCATGTTGCACAATCATGGGTGTTAAGAAGCAAGCAACCCACCATGAGACAACCCTTTACTTTTAAAGAAGGAGATTCAAATAACTTAAACCCAGTAGTGTGTTTCCCATTCACAATTATTTTATTCACTTCTTTTTTCAATCGACTAAAATTAAAACACAAGAATGGAATGTGTATCAAAAGACATTCATACTATTTTGTAACATTCCATGTTGTAAAACCATGGGTTTTAATAAGCAATCAATCCACCATAAGACAACCCTTTAGATTTAAACAAGGAGATTCAAATAACTAAAACCCAACAATGTGTTTTGCATTCAGAATTATATTTTGTATTTCTTTTTTCAATTGACTAAACTTAAAGCACAAGAATGTGATGTGTGAATCAGTAGAAATTCATACTATTTTGTAACATTCCATGTTGAAAAATCATGGGTGTTAAGACACAAGCAACCCACCATGAGACAACCCTTTCCATTTAAACAAGGAGATTCAGATAACTGAAACCATGAAGTATGTTTCCCATTCAAAATTATTTTTTGCACTTCTTTTTTCAATCAATTGAAATTAAAACACAAGAATGGAATGTGTTAATTTTAAAACATTCATACTATTATTTAACATTGCACGTTGCACAGTCATGGGTGTTAAGAAGCAAGCAACCTACAATGAGACAACCCTTTACATTTACATAAGGAGGTTCAAATAACTAAAACCCATCAGTGTATTTTTCATTCATAATTATTTTGTGCACTTCTTTTTTCAATCGACTTAAATTAAAACAAGAAAATGGAATGTATGAATTGGAAGACATTCATACTATTTTGTAACATTCCATGTTGTAAAGTCATGGGTGTTAAGAGATAAGAAACCCACCATGAGACTACCCTTTCCATTTAAACAAGGAGATTCACATAACTGAAACCTAGTATTGTGTTTCCCATTGACAATTATTTTGTGCACTTGTTTTTTCAATTGACTGAAATCAAAAGAATGGAATGTGTTAATTTGAAGACATTCATACTATTTTGTTAAATTTCATGTTGCACAACTGTGGGTGTTAAGAAGAAAGAAACCCACCATGATACAAACCTTTACATTAAACAAGGAGATTCAAATAACTGAAACCTAGCAATGTGTCTCCCATTCACAATTATTTTGTGCACTTCTTTTTTCAATCGACTAAAATTAAAACACAAGAATGGAATGTGTGAATTGGAAGATATTCATATTGTTTCGTAACATTCCATGTTGCAAAACCATGGTTGTTAAGACACAAGCAACCCACCATGAGGCAACCCTTTCCATTTAAACAAGGAGATTCACATAACTGAAACCCAGCAATGTGTTTCCCATTGACAATTATTTTATGCACTTTTTTTTCAATCAACTAAAATTAAAACACAAGAATGGAATGTGTTAATTTGAATACATTCATACTATTTTGTAAAATTCCATGTTGCACAACCGTGGGTGTTAAGAAGCAATCAACCCACCATGAGGCAACCCTTTACATTTAAACAAGGACATTCAAATAACTAAAACCTAGTAGTGTGTTTCCCATTTACAATTATTTTGTGCACTTCTTTTTTCAATCGACTGAAATTAAAACACAACAATGGAATGTGTGAATTGGAAGACATTCATACTATTTTCTAACATTCCATGTTGCAAAACCATGGGTGTTAAGACACAAGCAACCCACCATGAGACAACCCTTTCCATTTAAACAAGGAGATTCACATAACTGAAACCCAGTAGTGTGTTTCCTATTAACAATTATTTTGTGCACTTCTTTTTACAATCGACTTAAATTAAAACAAAAGAATAGAATGTGTTAATTTGAAGACTTTCATACTATTTTGCAACATTCCACGTTGCACAATCATTGGTGTTAAGAGGCAACCAACCCACCATGAGACAACCCTTTACATTTAAACAAGGAGAATGAAATAACTGAAACCCAACACTTCATTTCCCATTCACAATTATTTTCTGCACTTCTTTTTTTAATCAATTGAAATTAAAACACAAGAATGGAATGTGTGAATTGGAAGACATTCATACTCTTTTGTAACATTCCATGTTTCAAAACTATGGGTGTTAAGATGCAAGCAACCCACTATGAGACAACCCTTTCCATTTAAACAAGGAGATTCACATAACTAAAACCCAATAGTGTGTTTCCCATTGACACTTATTTTGTGCACTTCTTTTGTTAATCGAATAAAATTAAAACACAAGAATGGAATGTCTTAATTTGAAGAAATTCATACTGTTTTGTGACATTCCATGTTACACAAATGTGGGGTTTTGAGAAGCAAGCAAGTGATCATGAGCCAGCCCTTTACATTTAAAAAAGGAGATTCAAATAACTGAAACCCAATAGTGTGTTTACCATTCCCAAATATTTTCTACACTTTTATTTTTAGTCGACTAAAATTAAAACACAAGAATGGAATGTGTTAACATGAAGTCATTCATACATTTAAATAACTTCACATTGGGTTTCCCAGATTTCATATTAAAATATCTTGTAAAACCCTTTGCCTGTAACCTAATTACCCCTCACCTCAAATTTCGTCGGTATTCACCTCACCATTTTTTATGCACTTTTTTTTGAATCAACTAAAATTTAAACATAACAATGGAATGTGTGATTTTGAAGACATTCATACATTTAAATAACTCTACATTGGGTTTCCCAAATTTTATATTAAAAAATCTTGTAAAACCCTATGCCTATAACCTAATTACGCCTCACCTTAAATTTCGTCGGTATTTTCCTCCAACTCCTCCACGTGCAATCCACACTTCAGGTCACAACCTCAATTTCATCAGTATTCTCCTCGAAGTATCTGTTGTCCATGTGCACTCAGAGCTTCAAATTTCCCTTTCAATGTGAAGACTAAAAAAACCAAAAAAAATCTCCTTTCTTCCTTGAAACAGAAAGGCTTTGTTTCTACCCATGTAACTTTCCCTTCAATTTTTCCCACACGACAGAAAAGAGACTTTTCAAGAAAGAAAACCCACCCACCTTTATCCTCTAGCCACAGGTGGGAAAAACATAATTGACGATGCCATTAACTCACACCTAACCATCACCGGCCGTTTTCTCCCACTACCACTTTTATTTGTAATCGCCTATCTAGCGAGCCCCACACTATGATGTCGCGTTGTGTTATGTATGTTTCCATGTATTTTGTTATGTATTTTTTTCATGTGTTTTGTATGTACATTGGTGCTTTTTTTCAAGTAGTTAGCTGGCTCCATATATTAATTTTTTAATTAGCGCACAAAAAAATAGAGATATTTATGTAATTTAGAAAATCACAACAATTATTATTACCCCGCTCAATAGATATTTAATTCATCTCCATTTTCACAAAATAATTTTTTTTTTGTTAGTAATTATTTCGACATTAGCTAGAGGAAATTCCACAATATGAACTTGAAGAGGATTTTTGGCGACTACCACTTGTACATTTACCAATTTTTTAAGTTTGTTTACAAAATGAAATTAGGATATTTGTAAGATTTGCAGAGAACAACATTAAGGTTAAGTGTAAGCCATAGAAAGTAAATCTCTAAACCTCTCTAAAACCTTATGAGGCATTGGCAAGGGAGAAAAAGGTTCAAATTATCATAGATATTCACAATTAGAATAAATTAATGGGGATTTTTTTTTTAATTATAAGATATTCTATGTATATGTTTGATTGTGATTTCTTTAATAAATTCTGAAAAAATGTTTTAAATCAATTTTTTAAATGGTTTAAAACATTATTATTTACGAATATACAAATTTTAATAAAAATTGTATGGTAGATGTTGAATATTTATAATACATTAGTCCATGATCAATGATTATAATATATTAGAGCTTTGTTGTGCTACAATGTTTCACTCAACTGTATTGACTTCTAACCTAGAGGGGATTTTTCCTCAGGTTGTCTGAACCATAGTTCCAATAAGGAGTAGAAATCAAAAAATAAAAATGTTCATCAATGCATGCCTCTTCTTAAATAGAATTTTCCGTCAAAAGATAACTCTTCAAATGACCCTTGATTATTTGAGAGGAATTAGTTAAAATAATCTTTAATTATAAGATTCCTTTTTTTAATTACAACTTAATCATGATTTGTAGAAAAAAATTGAATAGTAGTTCCCTGAGCCCTGCATAGGTCCCCTATCTAAGGTTACAATGGCTTAGAATTGCAACATAACTTATGCGTGCTTCTATTTGAACATATTGAAATCATAGAAATGTCATTAAGAGAAAATATTGGTACCCAAAATTTCATAGAATACAATATCATATTTTCTTTAATTGAATCAATGCTATTCCAAATTAGAAATTGTTAAGATCAAATCGTTCATGATATATACTGTAATCCAAAATTTCAAAATTAGTTAAAAAATATTTCTTTACATTTCTATAGAACCATAATTTATATTTCTTTCCATCAACAAGGATAACTCTATGTTGGATGATAAAGTTTTCATTCTTTTATATGTTGTCACATAAATCTCTACATTTAGATTCCTAATAACTAGTTTGAGAATATGAAAAATTATAGATAGCTTGTGAATTGTAGACTGAGTTTGCTACTTGTTCAAATTCTACCAATTCCTGAAGTGAAAGTGGATTTTGTGGAGGAAGAGGTGGGGTTAGGTTTCCTATCGGTCATTTTATATCGGTATAAGTATTGTCTCAAGGAATTATGTTAAAAAAATAGCTAGAAACAAGAGATGTAAAATACTATCCACTTTTTCAAGGAATTTATTTGAAAACATTTCAAAATGAGATTACTAAGCTAATGAGATAGAGGCAGCAAATTCTACAGTTGCCATAACCAATTTGTACAAGATTTTGATATATTTTGTTATTTTTAAAAATATTATGCAATACTACAAAAAAATTCATTGTCTTTTATATATAAATATTAAGTATTCAATTCATTTGTACAATGCACAATATATTTAATTAGATGTTTTAAAATTCTCACTACTATACCAGATTTATCCCACTTATACCCTCCACAAATCTCTAGGCTGGTTGTGTGTAGTAACCAGAATGTGTGGTGCCCAAAATGTGTAGTAAACAATATTGAGTTTTATAAAAATGAAATATTGATATTTTACAAGAGCCCATCAATCAAGTTTAGTTTTAAATGTGAGGTTTCAATTTCTAACAATTCAAATTTTAATTTTTTGTTTTTTCTAAATAATTATGTTCAAAAAGTTCATATTCTAGTATTTGTTTTATAAATTTCAGTTACAAGATTTTCAAGATATTAGCATATTATAGATTTGGTTTAGAATATTGATATGCCTCTATTCATGAAAACCTTAAAGTTTTCAATGCTTCATTGAGTTGGAACATTGCAAAACAGTTCCATATTTTATCTGTATTTGAATATGTTCTTTATATTGGTGGAGTTTTTTGCATTTTATCTATATCTAAATCTATTCATTTAGCCTCTCTAAATTTTTGTGAAGCTTTATTGTTGTTTCTCTTTTGAAATACCATTGATTCCCCTCCCTTGCTTCCTCCATTCACATAGCACAATGCACAAAGTAGAGGCCCTCTAAATTTCTTGTGTTGTGATTTTATTATTTTTAGATAATTTTTTCACTTAGTTTCCTAACAAAAAAGTATGCTCTGAGTAGTGCTCACACAAAAAATTCTCAACTATTGTGGCAATCAAAAGACATGAAAGAGGTTTGACCCTCTAGACATGCTCTCAAGCAGTTTCCAAATGTAGGTTATTTGTTGATTGTTCTCCAATATTTGGAAAACTCAGTCTCTTATTTCATATTCTCATCTCTTTCATTGTCAAGGTTTATTATTTCAATTTATTATTTGTAGTTTATTCCTTTGTTCTATTTTTCACTCCTTTTTTATGATGCCCTGTCTACAAAAGAATTGCATCTTAAAGCTTCTCACTTAACATAATTCAATTTTGCACCGATGATGGCCTTGATCCTTGTAGGGTGGTTGATGATTTCTTTTGTTCACATTTTTAGGGACAAGATCAAAGCTATTTATTTGCATTCAAATCTAGGATGAACAAGAGTTAAGTAGTCTTATATATAGCAATTGAGATAGCAAGTGGGAAGGCCTTTTTGAAATCATAATTAAACAAAAAGGCCTAGACTTTAAATGATTTACCATGTTATTCCCACATGTATGACCCCTCTTTCCTGTAAGGATTACTTGGTTGTCCTCTTATTGTTCATATTATTATCTTGAAAATATCCCTGTTTGGTTTGTGTTATTATTTTTCTTGCATGTGAAATTTATTTCAAAAGTGGTGTGGTCATTGATTGCTTCACATGGTAGAGGAGGAAACAACCCTATAAATCATGATGTCATGTATTGGGAAGGTCTTCATTCACTAATAAAATCATATTTCAACATTTATAGTACTCATGCTTTAGCCTAATTAAGTGCAGTTATAGGGAAGAGGACCTAGTAGTTGAGCACTCTAACTTCACGGTTCTAATTATTCAATGTGGAAATCTCAAATCACTCTCAATTTTTTATAGCAACTTACTTACCAAGTCCCTTGCATATAACTAAGTTTTCAGGACCGTATCATCAAATATGATGCCACATTAGCATGCTTTTTGTCAAGGTTTCCAAAAAGGCCCAAAAAAAGTGAGACCAATATAGTTTGTACGTTCACACCATGTTTTATTGAGTGTCGATGTGGCATCACATGATTGGTTTCTTTTTATATCAAAGGAATACATTTTGTTTAATTATGGGTAGTCATCATCAATAGTAACAACTATTGGTCCAATATTGATAAAAATATTGGACATTATATAAACAAATACTATCACAACTATTGAAACATGCTTAGGTACTGGGTCCTCTACCCTAGTCAATCAAGATTGAATGATATTAGATTTTGAACATTCTTGATGCTAATGTTTGTGTTCAAATTCTCACTACTAGGGTTTCCCAATTTCATTGTGATTTTGATGTTGCTTGCAATTGAACCTAATGAGTTTCCATTTGAGCTAATTGTTAGTTTTTCTGAGCACTATTTAGCCTAAAAATAAAACCATATCACTCATTAGGTTATTCATGAACAAATGTTATTACATTTCAAAGTTACATAACACAACATAGTTTTCAACAATACTCATGCTAAAGCCTTCTAAAGCTTCTAAAAAGAGATTTTATTGGAGAGTAGCTAAGTTTAGTTTCAGAAGATAAGAAAAAAATAACATATTCTCTTATAATAATTATTTTTGAATTCCAATAAAGTGGATAATTCTATGACCAAACATATAAATACTCTAGAAAATAAAATAAAATATTTACTAGTAATCTTTAAAGTGACAAGATATTGATTATTTTGAACTTTACTGACCAAGATATGCATTAGCCATGTATATCATGTTTTACTACTTGAGAGTTTCCTAATTTATAGAGTCCCTATAGATATGCTCATTATACCCTAGGATTTAATTACTAGCGTATTAGACTTGTTCATACTATCATGTCCTATTTTACTTAGTTAAGAATTCCCTAACCTAAGTCCAAGTGGATTTTCTTATAGCACCCTAGGGTGCAATTACCAGTATATAAGACTTGTCGACACTATCTACATTCGTGATTTGGCAAGAATTATATGTCAAATGAAAATAAAAATTTCAAAACTTTTCTCTATATGTGAACACACACAAAGTGTTTCTAACTTTGTAGTCTTGTAGTGTTAGGTGCACCTTCAAGCACATTCATACCATCTATAATTCCTGAGTTGTTCTTTCCACTACAATCTTGTTCAATGTAGATGTACATTGAAATTTTATTCTTTCAAACAATTTGGTTATGATTTGGTCCAGCTTGCTAATACACCCTTATTGATAGTCACCCTATAACCATTTTGATCATTGAATGCCTATTTAAAAGAAAATAATTAGCTCCCTTCTCCAAAAGAAGATCCACAAATTTATGGTTATGGCATAAAATTGCAAAATATAATCCTAAATTTTGATCAACTTGATCAACAACATCAATACAAACATGGGTGAACTTTTCTAAATCTAACCAAATTTTAAAACGTTTAATAGAATCAAATGCACAAGCATAGTGGAATATTATTCTAGCTAATTTGGAGAACTTGTTAGTCTCTTTTGAAACATTTCTCTTTGTTCTCTTTCTATTTTTTGCTTAAAGGTATTGTTTCTAAATTTCATTCTGAAACAAATCACGTGCAACATATAATAATATAATAAATATTTATTTAATATATTATTATATAGTCTAATTGAAACCTTTTGCATGGGTTGTTAGGGGTGATATTTTTGGAGGTCCCCTATTTGTGACATCTCCTGATCTGGGTAGGCTAAAATTCCACTTTTACTATTACAATATACTTTTATATAATTATATTGTATAATATAATTTAAATATAAACAATAAATATTAATATAAATATAATATAATCTAATACTAAACCCAATCGCTAATAATATAATAATTATAACATAACATAATTTGAATTTGATATATTAATAAGAATTAAATAATGTAATAATAATAATAATAATAATAATACAAATAAAAATAAATCATTTACTAATTGACCCACCAATTCTCTCATAGATTACACAAATATATACTAAAAAATAAATATTTTTTTCCTACTTTACTTCCACACCTCTTCGACGTACCCATTGCACACCAAGGTGCAATTGCTAGTATTGACTTTCAAACTGAATTGTGTCCCTCTAGTGACGTCCCGGACGTTGGTTCTTTTGTTAGTTAGATTCAAGCTTGCTTAAGGATAACACTTGGTAGGATATCTTGTCACCTATGTACTTAAGGGGAATATTAAGCTTTGAAATCTAGAACTAGATAGCCAAGTAAATCTGAATTTATAACCGTCTCGCATCCGTTACAAGCAACGGTTTATAATTTATGTTCGTAACCGACCCACCAAATATGTCATCTATAATTGTCTGCGTCGACACAGGATCTTTGGAAGACAATCCTACTAAAGTTGGATAAAGGAGGACTTTACAGAGGGGCTTGCATCCTCCTAAAACTCAGTAATGTTTAACATATATATCACTAGTGCTTGCACCTCAACAAGTGCAATGGTTATGCCGATAGTAGGATATACTCTGACAATATATTGAAGGGAAGGGGTAAAAATCACAAGAAAATGTAAATTGCTTTTCTTAAGACTAACTATTTATAGAAAAATTCAATTGATTATGGAGTACAAGAAGATTTGAAAATGAACAAATAGAACTTTATTTAAATCGGTATTCTATGCTAAATGGTTTCACAACATAATATATTTTGTACAATGAAAGAAGAACTGTAACTTGAAAGAATGAATGGATTAAGTACATTTTTTGCTGGTTAATGATATACCTTGTAACCAAATGCAACATAATAGAAAACTGCATGTTGTGGGGAAATATTTTTATAATAAAAGAAATATTTTATGGCACATGAAACATAACCAACCTCTTGAGGAAAAATATAAATACATCTTCACTTTTTATTTAATAGATTGAGGAAAAAAATCTGACACTTCATAAAACCACAGTTTTACAAAGTACATACTATAATTGGGCCCTCCAAAATGGTGGCTTGTATGCTAAAATGCATAAAGCATGAAGGAAAAAGCTCGTATCATTGAGGTGACTTGAGTATAGGAAGAGCTCATCTTGGGGAGCAAGAAATTATCAATCATTTTTGTGCTATATAACCCTCATAAGTGCAGGATTTTCTTGAAGTTTGCTACTAATTTTACAATGAATTTGGTATGCATTTATTATGGTGGTGCTTAAGGTAGTTGCTGCATGTATATGCAGATTTCTGGTTTTGTACCTGCGTATAGATTTCGGCTAGTTTTGTAGGTGTGTAGATTTAGTTTCCCACAATTTTTTATAAATATAAATATGATATATTTATATTTCTTTCATTGTAGGAAAATCTTATGGTGTATGAAGGTAGCAACGAAGAGGAATAATTTGTGAAATGAGGCGCCGTTTGAATTCATCAAGTATTTCCTTGAAGACAAGTTGCTCCTGACAAATCCTATTGGCTCATAGTATTATATAATTTGCTAGGTATTTTTGTGCAATTTTTTGCGGTTGATTTTATGTTGCATAGAGCACTATTTTAGTAGTCCTTGTCATACTTTATCAATGTTTTGTACAAAGTAAAATGAGAATAATAATGCACAATGAGCATCTAAAAATGGACAAAAGAGTTTTCCCACAAAATACAACTTGATTTATTAAACATTTAGAAAAGAAAATATTATAGAAGTTTATTTTCTGGATATACTTGAAAGCTATTACTTCCAAAAACTCCAAGTCAATTTGAAAAACAAAGCAGCAAATGGAACTAGCATACACCATTGAAAAAACATTTGATGTTTGAAAAAAAGGGCATAACAACATGATGTAGTAAGTAAATATCTATGATTTATATTCAAAATATTTCAAAAGTCAAATCATGAACCAGAAAGCTACATACAAGTTCTTGTAGTACAATTAAAAAAGAATGAGATAAAATGCAAGTTGGAAAATTACAAAGGAAGATTATTGGTTATTAGGGACATCTGCTCAAGTATATGCAACATATTAGCTCAAACATTTACACTTCCAAGCAGCCCATAATAGAACTGTTTTATAGTCTCGTTATATAGACTCTTTTGACTAATTGTACAACACATGCTATTTATCCTCTTGAACATTTTATACTACCATGTTTTCTAATCCTCTTTTCTTTTCTTCTCGAATATTGTATACAATCCTCTTTACAAAAGTTTTGAGGGAAACAGGACAGATCTTTATAGCCTCCTTATTTTCTCTACAGTAAGTGCTCTTCCAAAGGAAACGTGAGGATTTGTTTAATGGATATCAGAGCTAAGGAACAATCCTGACTGCCAAACTGGCAATTAAAGAAATTAGTAGATTGTGATCCTATTGATCACAAAGGAAGATTGCATCATTCAATTATGCATTTAATCAATGATAGTAATAATGAAAATAAAATTTCAATTGTCAATTGATCCTTGTTGTGCTCGTGAAGTTGAATAGATGTGAATGAACCCACCAAAGATCAAATCTTCCATATAAAATTAAATAAGCAAATTCAACCATATAAAAATAAATAAGCAAATTCAATGGTCACATCTAGAAAAATGAAATCATTGGTTTATGTAGTGCCCCTCCTTTTTTATTGTCATTCTCATAAGTTGTTGGTGGGTGTTCATGTCGTTTTCGTGTATTTAAGTAAGTGAGATTAGTTGAGTTGAGATGTCTTGTTGTTTTCTTGACTGTGTTGCTTTTGAAATTATGAGATTTAGTTAATACTGTCTAGCATTGATTAAGGTAATTAATTAAAATTTCTAAGGGAATAATTTAAATAAAATTTTAAATTTTAAATAATAATATAATATTAAGTTATTATTAAATGATTAAATTGTTTTATAAATGGTATGGTTTTGAATGATAATTAATAATAATTGATAATTTATTGTGAAAAGATAATCATTTTAATAAGGGAAAGTTAATGAATTTTAAATAGGATAAGAGATAAAAAATTTAACTGAAGAGGAAAATAGAAAAGACGGGAAAAGATAATTATGCTGATGAGGATGGTACTGTGAGGTATCTGTAAACTAAGTGGAAAAGCGAGAAAAAGCTCTCTTGCAGAGCATGCATAATCTCGAACTGTTTTCAAAAGAAAACTCAAAGCTTTATTGAAGATTTGATTTGATTTTCTTTTAGGAAATAAAAACAAATTCTCTTTTATTAATAGGGATCGGTCGAAAAGTTTAGTGGAAAAAAATTCGGAGAAAGAAGTTTGGGCTCTGCGAAAATAATTCTGAAAATAATATATTCTTTGCCATGAAGGAGGATATTCGAGATACTGTTCCATAGCTCCTAATACGGCATAGGTAGAAGGAGGGCAGCGGGGAAGAGCTCTCACATCTCTGGTGTTAGCAATCCAAAGAGGCATGAAGGTTGGCTGGGAGCTTCATACCAGTTGAAGCTATACCTGTAGAAGTCATAGCTTGCTACTCGTCGCTCTGGACGGAGGAGGAATGAGGAAATGGCTATTTCTCAGGTCAGAGGATTGTTGAATCTTCCTATATAATTATGTTTTCACTAGAGTAGTCGGATGTTGCAGGGGTATAATTTCATTGTCTGTGGTACAGTTGCATAACATGAATTTTTAGCTTGAATTCTATTTTTGGGTTTCTCGTTGCATGCGAGCCATTACATCTATACTAGTTAGAGATTTGGAAGCTTTATTGGAAGCCGACTTTGCTTAAGTAATGAATATTTGGTGTTCTTAACTGATTTCCTCTATGATTCAAACTTTTTTTTTTATCAACACCTATGTCAAAGGCAATCAATGCCTTATATTCCAATGAGATGCTTATCTGAAGATACTATTTCTGCGTTCGATAATGTTGAGTGCTTCCATTAGGTGGATTTAGTTATGCCTTTGTTGATGGATATGTATCTGGCTGGAAATCGATGGTGTTGTATTATGTGTCATGTTTACTACCCTCCAGTGTTTTTATTTTTTTTATAAGTTTCCCTCTGTGTGTTTTGATTTACTTCTCTAATTCTGTAGGGCCTTCGCTATCTTTGGTCTTACCAAGAACCCACTTTTTGCAGCGCTTCATTGTTTGCATTGGGTGCCTTTGGCGGGTCATGTCCCACTCAACATATTGGCGCATAGGATTCATTAAACCTGTGTCACCTATATATATATATATATATATATATATATATATCTTCGGTTATGCATTCGCTTACCTTTGAGATTTCAAATTTCCATGTCTAAACTCTTCATCGCATCTCATGTGACCCCGATTTGTCTGGAAGCAGAAAGACTTGGCTCGACTGTATACACCGATCTAATGCTTGGCCTATGTTTTCTTGTATGGCATATATGTGTGTTTTGCTTTGATATTGTAATTGAATTGCATTGTGGGCTCTCGTCTCTGGCATTAAAACCTCTATCTCTAATTTCGTTTACTTCGATCCTCTGTGATTCGTGATCTCTTGCTTGTAATTCGTCCTGCAGCCGGTTCTGGAAACTTCCGTCGAGAATTCAAGGCCGTTACCTCAATTTCACCCCTTAATTATATTATCTTGCTCCTTGCTTGTTTCGGGTACGCAGATTGCAAATCAAATTTATCTTCTTGATAATCTCTGACTTCATTATCGACCTGTCTCAGCTGCGTTTGAACATAATAGGAAAGTTTAAAGGTTTAAATAATCTCTCTGACTTCATTGTCAACCTGTCTCAGCTGCGTTTGAACATAATAGGAAAGTTAAAGGTTTAAATAATCTCTCTGACTTCATTGTCAACCTGTCTCAGCTGCGTTTGAACATAATAGGAAAGTTAAAGGTTTAAACAATCTCTCTGATTTCATTGTCAACCTGTCTCAACCGCGCACTTGAACATCATAGGAAGTTTAAAGGTTTAAATAATCTCTCTGACTTCATTGTCAACCTGTCTCAGCTGCGTTTGAACATAATAGGAAAGTTAAAGTTTTAAATAATCTCCCTGATTTCATTGTCAACCTGTCACAGCGGCACACTTGAACATGGTAGGGTGTACAGATTTAAATAAACTCTCTGATTCTTTTTGCAACCTGTCACAGACGCAGCACTTGGACATAGAAGGCTGTAGAGCTTTAAAATACCTCCCAGATTACTTTGCCTATTGACGTAAGTATATATATATGGCTTTTATTAAATAAAACATAAGAGTATGGCATTAAACATCAGTTGTTTTAAAGATTAAATATGTATAATTATAGGCGTGGTGGTCTATTCTATGTTTTGGAACATAGTAGAAGTTGTCTATTGATTTTTTTATAAACATAGTTATATACATTATTATATTTATGAATAAATACAACATGGCTAGTACGAAATAATAAAAGTTTGTTTATTAAGGTAATTAAAATAATCAAAAGATTAGCATAAGGGGATATAGATTATCTTTGGTTATATCGAAAACTAAAATTTAGTCAAGGGTAGAATAGTTATGTAAGCAATTTGATGATCGTAGAAAAGAATGGTTCACCTCCTAGCTTAAACTTGAATAGAGGATAGTTGCTTGTATATTTCAAACGTTGGAAAAGAACATTCGCTTTAATTCTAAAACTAAATGATTATATTAAATAATGTGAATTGGTAAACATTAGAATATTATGGAAAAGATATAGTTATAGTTATGAAGAAAACTTGTGTAGTAATGTCTTGTTGATGAAATTAGTTTAGCCTTTAAATGTTGACCTCTTATATAATCGTTTATTAGATGGTGTGTTAAATTACTATGGGTATGTTTTAAATAATGTGTTTAGTATAGGATTTTGGGGGAAGTTGGTTAAATGGAGTGTTACTGTGCAAGTTGAACTCTTCTAAAATGTTTATTGTTTTCTTAGGAAGATTATGGTTTGGTTGTTCATACAGATTTATTGGGTTGTCTCTTGAGTTAAGTGGTAAATCAGTTAAGGTTATCGTTGTCATAGTTGATGGTTCTGCTTGAGTTGTTAATGAGTCGAATTGAAAGTTCATTGAGTAATGGGAATCTTGAGAGGAGAATATAGAGGTCTCCCTTGGATTTTTGATTTATTTTGTAATGGTGTTGATTATGTAGTTTGGATGGAGTTGTTGATCTCATCTTGATGTATTCACTCATTATGTTTGAAATGAAAATAGTTCTTGGAGGCCTTGCAATTATTATTGTCAGTTCTTTGATGAGGAAACCCTAGTGTAAGCCTTTTGAGAGCCTTCCAAAGGCTTGTTTTTATTGTTGGTCAATGTTCCTCATTTTATGTGCTCTTGATGTGGCAAGTTATGGGTATCTTTTTTTGAAAGGGTTGTACGGAACTTTGTAAGACTCTGATTGTGTACTTGTTAGCGAGATGGGTAATGCCTCACATGCTTTTATGTTGTGATTCTATGTTCAAATTGTGATGGTACAACCCTTGGTTTAGATGTTTGTTGGGTCTCTAGGGAGAGTGGTTCTTCGTCGGGGCCAGCGCCTCGGTTGAGAGGAAGTGCACAGGATAACCCACAAATGAGTTTGTTAATCAAGTGAAAACATAATAAATGAATTTAGGAGGAATGGGTAGTAATCACATAACAAGATTAAAAATTATGGATACCTCATCTTCATTAGGGCTTTCATAGACTAATGGAAGGCTAATAAGGCCATGATTGGCAAGGTCGTTACCTTGTCCTCAGGAGAGGTTAATGGCTCCACATGAGTCACCCTATGGGGTCGACGCATCATGTAGAAGGAAGGGCTAGGATAACCATAGATGGGGACTAGTACCTTAGGTTGGAGGAAGGGCTAGGATAACCCATGTAGGCTATGCGATGACACTCTCCACTTGTTGCCCTTGTGCTTTTCATTCTTGGTTGCCTCTGGAAGTGTGTTTTGATTGTGTTTCAGATTTATGTGGAAGCATATTATGATTGTCTCGCTAGTTTTCTTGGCATGTGGTTTATGGTATCACCTTGGTTTATTTATGATGTGTTTTATGGGATTGAGTCTTTGTTGTTGTCATTATGATCTTTGTATTCTTGATGTTGTTAATGGAGTATTGTACTATGTTATCCTTTATTGGAGTTGTCATGTGGCGTTCTTGGTCACGGTCTCTTTCTTGTCAACTCCTTAGCATGGGGGTGGGTCTTCGGATCCACGTGGTGGGGTGGAATGTGCTAAGCACCCCATTGGGTCCCCAGTCAAGGATCGAGAGGTGTGGATTGGTGCCAGTTGCAGCGACCCTAGACTTGTATCTATCTTGGAGCCAGTAATGATACTTTGTATTCATCTGTTCAGTTGTATCATGTTATCTTATTGTATGGTTTTTGTTCATGTTTGGAAACACTTTTGTATCATTGTACCTCTTGAACATTGTAATGCGATGTAATGTAGTATTTCATCTTGGTAAACCTTGTGTGGATATTGCTACATGGTAGTTGTTAGTCGATGTGTTGTATTTGTGGAGTTGTGCCCTTGAGTTTATATGATGATAAGAGATTATCATTATGTGTTGAGTTAATCATGTATATGTTGTATTTACATACGCAGATGGTTTCTTATTAATGGTTTCACCATGTATATGTTTACTTTGTCATGGATAATGTCGTTGGCTTATATTCTTTATTGTTGTTGTCTGGATCTAAGGTTCATAATCACTCCTTGTGTACCCTAAGGGACATAAGTGTTAATGATTTTTTTTAATTAAGTTTTGTGACTCATGACTTCTTATACATCTCTTGTATGTTTAGAGTTATTAAAAAAAATAAAAAAATTATAGTAATTGTTGTTTTAATTGTCCTTTGGGGTTCACACAATGAGGCATTACAGTTTACCTCTAGCATATTCCTTGTTACATACATATAAATAAATTCTAGGTCACCATGAAATGCTTGGATGTGAAACAAACAAGGTTTTTTCCCTTTATCCCTCTTGTAATTACTGCTTTAGTTACCATAGCAAGATTTCCTGCATTGAGTACTCTTGGGCCATTGAATGTTGTGACCCTCTGGAGGTCCTCGATTTGCATTCTTTTCAAAAGTCTGTATTCTTCATATTCCTCTATAATTTCGCAAATATGTTCATGAAATGCATGAGGAGTAAGCCTAAACTTATATGTCTTACAATTTCCCAAATGGAAACTCTTATCAATGTTTTTTCCATCTCCTCTTTTGTTTATGTAGCCTGAATAATCTTCTCTTCTAAAATCAATAGACTCACAATTCCCTGCTTCTCCTACCAAATTCCATTTATCATATGGGTACCCCTCTTTGTGGGTAATGTGGATTTCTTCATATCTTGAAAGCAACATTATTCAACTTTCAAATAACTTACTAATTCCCTATTCCTTCTAATAACTCTATCCTCAGTCTCCATGCCATGGAAGCCTACATGAGGGAAATGATAGACAATTCTATCAAATCCATCTGTCTCTGAGCTAATTCATTAATCCAACACCCAGAGAAATTTAATTAGGGTCTTTAATACACAAATTGTTCTTAGTTCAAGGAAAATATATAAGTTGGGTTTGGTTTTCAATTTTTCTTGGCTATTGGGATGTTTTGGGTTTTAGGATTTTTGAGCATTGAGAGCATCAAATGGCTAAATGACATCAAGGAGTAATGGGAAGAATCAATGAGAATGCAACCAATTACACTCAAGTTTTGGGTTTCGTAATACTGTTTATGGCTGGTACAACTTTGTTGTTCTTGACTGGGCTCATAGTGGCAAGAACTGTGGTGGGATTGGTGCTTTTGACACCTCTTGATTTTGTTCAGACCCATATTGATACATGTGGGAACAATGCTCTTTGTGGCAGTTGCAGGTCTATTTTTTGTAGGGGGTTTTTTTCTAAGAGAAACTGATGATAGACTTTATCTGCATTTTTCACTTTATTAAGAATCAATCTTTGAATTTAGAACAACAATATATTTGTTATCATTTTTTATTGTCCAAATTGTGGCTAATTGTTTGATGAAATACTTGATAAAGAGTTTGGTGTTTTCTTGCTTGCTCAATGAGTGGATTGCATTCTAGTTGGAGCAGCTAGGTACCTAAAGGTTTGAAGAATTTTCATGGCCACCATCATGATTCTTTCTCTTGGTTTTTAACTCATTGCAAGCTCTATTTGTATGTCTTTCAAAGTTAAAAAAAAATATGTCATATTTCTTTTTGTAAATTAATGCCAAGCATTACAAATTGCCTCTAGATGAAGTTGAGGAAAAAGTGGTTTCCATTGGGGCTCATGATCCCATGGAAAGATTAATTCAAGCTATTGCTAGACAAGGGACCAGGGTGAAGCCAAATGCCACTATCATGATTTCCTTTCCTATTTTTTCAACTCATTGCCAACTCTGTTTGTATGTCTTTCAAGGCAAAAATAAAATTTCCATATTTCATTTTGTAAATGAATGTCAAGCATCTCAGTTTATCTCTAACAGTTAGTGCTAAGTTGTTTTAGCTACAAGGGAACACTATCATTAATGTGACATCACAACCTTAACTACATCAATTTGAAATTTGAATGTATATTTGCAAGGAGTCCAACTTAATCATAACCTAAGATTCTAATGCAGGAGCATCCAGGGTGTAAGTGCAATCTTGTATCAACCAAAATTTGTTTTAACATCTATTTTTTTGGCAGGTATTCTTGAGATTTCCATATGTTTTGTGTTGTGCCTGTCATGTTTGCAGCACCACAATTTACCAAACTTATGTTTTGTTAGTTCAAAGTTTCATGTTTGTAACAATAAGATCAAGTGACATTCAGTAAGCTATGCAGTAGGGAACATAAATTCAACAAGGTATCCCAATTCATTCTCAAGAGATTCCAATTACCACACTCATGTTTCTTATCTTGAGGAGTTTAACTCAGCCAATAATAAAATTTTCACTGTACAAGAATAACTTATTTGAACAATGCACCAAGTATTTGAAAATTGCACCAATTCCTAGAGTTACTTCATCATAGATACTAAAAAGGGAGCCATGTACGGAACCACATTGAATTTATATACTCCTAGCAAAAAGAAGATCAAAGATTGGCAATATTACATGTACCAACAAGCCTAAAAACTACATAAGAGTGATGCACCAAAATCCATTGAGAAATGAAGATTAAGTCATTTAATTTTGAAGCCTTTGATCCTTGTCACATCCACCTGCAATGATGACCTACATTTTGTAGCCAACACACATCAATTCTACATCTTCTATATAAAGAGAAGCATAATCGAATTTGGGTGGATAAAGAGAGAAAAATAGAGGCAGACAAGAAGTGGGCATACGCCAAAAGACAGAAGGAAAAACGATATCGAGATCTTGAAGGTCTATCTTGTAATCAAATGGCTAACATGCCTAGCATGTATCAAGTTCATGAAGTTCTTTAAGGTACATTAAATGAGACAACATTATCAATACCTCTCACCTGATGTATAGGATTTACAACAGATGACTTAACCAATAATTGTTTTAGTCTTACTTAAGCACCCAGTGTTCAAAGGTATGCATAAGATGCTAAAGAACTAAAAGTGGCTAACCCCGATGTTGCCTGAATGCATTCCTTTGGCATAGCATCCATTGGAAGATCAGTATTATAAACAACAAATATCAAAACAACTCCAAGGTGATTGGATTCTAATAGTCTAAAAGGACTTGTAAGGACTCCCTTTCCAGTTGCTCTAGCAAGCAATATGTTTTCATAGTCCTCCTGTATGCACAAAAATACATTGGATATCTAAGACTAATAGTTGTGTCATGAGAAACACTGAAAGTCTTAACAGTTTCTAAGAGAAATAATACAAATTTCAGAAAAGGATGGATTGGAACAACGTTTAGAAACAAAGCAAAATGTTAGATGGATAGTGAAACCTCTCCAGACATCATATCAAAAGATTCTATATGCAAAAATGTCTCTTGTGAGAAGATTGCAGGTGCATATTCATCCTGTATAGGTGATGGCTCCTTGTTCTTCATCATTTTGATTTTCCAACCTTGTTGCCTTTCAAATTGTTCCCTCTTTGAGTGAAGAACTTTTTGAGCATATGCAACACCAGTCAAGAGAGGTCTCTCAAAAGCAGTTCTTGTAGTGTATTCAGCAAATGTTTTCTGCATTAGCCAAAGTATGGCAATGAGAATGTAAACAAAACAATCACTTTTGTTGTATTTCACATAAAGCATAAAAACTGAAAGTTGGCATTGCCTTATCATTCTGACATGTCACATGAGCATGGAAATCAAAGAAATGGGTATTTGTTATGATGAAGACAAAATTAATAGAAGAATATAAAGCCTTTAAGTTCATGAATTTTTTGTAAAAATGACTAGTTTAAAGGTTGACCCAGAACTATGGGGAAACAATGCAGATGAGTTCAAGCGAATATTAAGTGGCAGTTTGGTCCCTAATTATAAAAACTGCTATCCACTTGAGAAGATCAATTATCTTAAAGAGTAGATTTAGGTCCATAAAAACTATTACAGAACCCTACCAAAGCAGATTTTTTTTAAAAATGAGACGAACGCAAACCAATCTCCCTATTGCCATACAACAAATTCATCTTAATTTGCAATCTTGTTGAGTTTTGTACTGGAGATCCCATGTGATGTCATTCTTGAGCAACAAAGTACATCAGAATTGCAGGGAGCTCAGACTCCAATAAATATGTGAAATTTATAGAGAAATGATAAAACAACAAATAAATATGCAAATTTTAATGTAAGTAAAATACCAAACATGACCAGCATTGAGTAATTCATAATTTATAAAGCTGGGAAATAATTTGGTTATACTTCAACAAAGACAGGATTCAGTAGTAATAAAAATTCTCCAACCAATTTGAATGATCTGCCTTCGTATATTTGAAATGGAGATGGGAATAAAAACAGGATTTTAAATTTGAATACAAAGCTACAAAATTCACAGGAATAGAAAGATTTCCATCAAGTATATACTTACTATGAAGTGCATCAAGCCACCGAGAAATATTTTTGAATGTTTGATGGCGGCTGATGTCATAAACAAGAAGCGCTCCCACAGCTCCTCTGTAATACACGGAACGACTCTGAAGCGCTCCTGACCTGCAGTGTCCCCGATCTGTGCTTTGATCTTGTTCCCGTCGATTTCTATGGTCTACGTCTGAAACTCCACGCCGATGATCGATTTCGAGTTGGGATAAAACTCGTTCCGTGCATATCTTGCCAGTAGATTCGATTTTCCAACGGTAGAGTCTCCTATTAAGATGATTCGAAAAGATAATGTTCAACTTGCTCTTCATCCACATATGTCATCATCTTAGGGTTTCAAGGAGGAAAAAAGAACAGAATTTTTTCAAAAATATCCATCGATTTTGCAAATTTTTATCAATTGCTAGAAAAGCGCCATTAAATGAATGCCACTCCCGACAGTGGAAAATAACTGGATAGAGACACAAATCTAAATTCCACAACCATTGCCAATGCCTTTTCTGCCTGTATCAAAACGGGAGCGTTTGATCAGGGTACGGACATCCATTTAGGCATAAGGTAAGGCAAATTTCTGTCAGATATTATAGCTGGAAATGCTCTAGTACAAATTTATGCAAAATGTGGAAGCACAAACAAGGCGCGAGACTGTTTGACAAAATGTCTAAAAAGGATGTATCTCATGGAATGCAATGATTGAAGGAATCTACAAAATGAATTTGTTTAAAAATGTTTTAGAAAAGTGTAGAACTAAATTCCATAGCCACACCACTCCTCAGCGCCCCTGCCTCCTTTGACCCATCCTTCTGCCTTCCCTTGTAAACCCTAAAAACAGAAGCATGGCCTCCCAGCTTTGATTAATAAGAAAACAATGCTAAGAAAAGCCATAACGGAGAGGACAGCAAAAACGTGCAAACGTACAAGTGCTTACCATAAACCATTGTTTCTTTCCTTCAGAGGAGATGGGGCCATGGTCGCTTCAGAGATTCTCCCCTGGCTGCAGAGCAGTGACTCGCTTAAAACCTGCATTGCCCTCCTAAAAAGGGCACTCTACTCATCTCACTGGAATTCTCTATCCCTTATCCTTTGATGGATGTCTATTCCCTGTTCTAAAGCCCCCATTCCAGCAAAAGCAGGGCAGACGTGGGCAACGGCTGTGAAATTTGGCTCTTCATCTGCTAGTTGCTTTTACGAAAAAAGGTCCATATTTGCTGGCAGTCCACCGGAATAATCTTTCTGGGCATCAGACAATAGAGTAATCCGGTGGGATTTCCCACCTATAATAGCCTATCGGCTAATAATTCACGATAAACCACGCGTTTAACGCCTTCGATGATTGACATTAATGCTTACCGTTTATTACTGTTCACGAGTATAAAACATATTACAAGTTTATTGCCTTTACACGGATTAAGATGGTTTCCCCTGGCTATAAGTAGCACCATAGCTAAGTCTATTTCTCAAGGAATACATTACCTTTGGATATCTGTAATTGACGACATGGCCAAGGGCATATATGTGTGTCTGCTGATTTTATTGCTCGTCGCGTCTTTTGCTTTTGCTTCTGGAAACGTGTATTCTTCTTCTCTTATTCATTGTTTAGTAGCTACTTTGATAGGTTTTATTTGTTGAAGCCAAGACAGTTATAATGCCTCTTGTCGAAATTTTAGGAAAATTTCTGATATTCTTATGATTTTTACTATGTATATATTTACTAGTGCCCATCCATTATGACTACAGTGAGTATTGCAAACACTGGAGCGGTTCATTTAAGGGCCAATGTTTCGATGATGACGTTTGCGACCATACTTGCATACTTCATGATGATGCCATTTTCGGAGGTTGCTACTGGTCTAGAAAGGGATTTGCCTGTTTCTGTTTTAAATATTGTTAGAATAGCAATACTGCGAAGTAGCCATCCTAAGAAATTCTTATTCCAAGGAGACTTTCTTCTTCCATAGGAGAATATGGATCCAAAGAGAACACTACTCTTATAACTATTGTAACCAAATAATAATATAAATTTATTCTAAATAAAAGATGCAAATATTATGTCTTTAAGTTGTCAATATTTATGTTTTATTTTTTCTAATTTATTATATTAATTCAATAAAATAAATTTATCTTTGCATAAATTTCTCATACATTAAAAAATATCTATAAAAAAAATTAATAAAAGATAGTTTTACTTTAAATCGTATTTTTTGATTTGTTATACACAATATTACTCAAAGTGACAATATTTTACTTAGTTAAGAATTCCCTACCCTAAGTCCAAGTGAATTTTCTTATAGCACCTTGGGGTGCAATTACAAGTATATAGGACTTGTCGACACTATCTACATTCGTGATTTGGCAAGAATTATATGTCAGATGAAAATAAAAAATTCAAAAAATTTCTCTATATGTGAGCACACACAAAGTGTTTCTAACTTTGTAGTCTTGTAGTGTTAGGTGCACATTCAAGCACATTCATACCATCTATAATGTCTGGGTTATTCTTTCCACTAAAAGCCTATTCAATGTAGATGTACATTGAAATTTTATTCTTTCAAACAGTTTGGCTATGATTTGGTCCAACTTACTGACACACCCTTATTGATAGTCACCCTATAACCATTTTGATCATTGAATGCCTATTTAAAAGAAAAGTATTAGCTCCCTTCTTCAAAAGAAGATCCACAAATATATGGTTATGGCATAAAATTGCAAAATGTAATCCTAAATTTTGATCAACTTGATATATAACATCAATACATATATGGGTGAACTTTTCTGAATCTAACCAAATTTTAAAACATTTAATAAAATCAAGTGCACAAGCATCGTGAAATATTATTCTAGCTAATTTGGAGAACTTGTCAATCTCTTTTGAAACATTTATCTTTGTTCTCTTTATGTTTTTTGCTTAAAGTATTGTTTCTAAATTTCATTCCGAAACAAATCGCGTGCAACATATAATAATACAATAAATATTTATTTAATATATTATTATATACTCTAATTGAAACCTTTTGCATGGGCTATTAGGGGTGATGTTTTTGGAGGTCCCCCATTTGTGACATCTCTTGATCTGGATAGGCTAAAAATCCCACTTTTACCCATTTAAAAATTTTATATAGTATAAATATAATATAATTTAAAATAATTATATTATTACAATATACTTTTATATAATTACATTGTATAATATAATTTAAATATAAATAATAAATAAATATAAATATAATCTAATCTAATACCTAACCCAATCGTTAATAATATAATAATTATAACATAAAATAATTTGAATTTGATATATTAATAAGAATTAAATAATATAATAATAATAATAAAAATAATAAATAAAAAATCATTTACTAAATAACCCACCAATTCTCTCATAGATTACACAAATATATATAAAAAATAAATATTTTTTTCCTACTTTCCTTCCACACGTCTTCAGCGTACCCATTGCACACCAAGGTGCAATTACTAGTAGTTACTTTCAGACTGAATTGTGTCCCTCTAGTGATGTCCCAGACGTTGGTTCTTTTGCGAGTCAGAATCAAGCTTGCTTTAGGATAACACTTCAAGGTACGATATCTTGTCGCCTCTGTACTTAAGGGGAATATTAAGCTTTGAAATCCAGAATTAGACAGCCGAGTAAATCCGAATTTATAACCGTCTCCCATCCGTTACAAGCAACGGTTTATAATTTATGTTCGTAACCGACCCACCTCATATGTCATCTATAATTGTCTGCGTCGACACAAGATCTTTGGAAGACAATCCTACTAAAGTTGGAAGAAGGAGGACTTTACAGAGGGGCTTGTATCTGCCTCAAACTCGGTAATGTTTAACGTATATATCATAATTCACGATAAACCACACGTTTAACGCCTTCGATGATTGACTTTAATGCTTACTATTTATTACTGTTTACGAGTATAAAACATATTACAAGTTTATTGCCGTTACACGGATTAAGATGGTTTCCCCTAGCTATAAGTAGCACCATAGCTAAGTCTATTTCTCATGGAATACATTACCTTTGGATATCTATAATTGACGACATGGCCAAGTGCATATATGTGTGTCTGCTGATTTTATTGCTCGTGGCGTCTTTTGCTTTTGCTTCTGGAAACGTGTATTCTTCTTCTTATTCATTGTTTAGTAGCTACTTTGATAGGTTTTATTTGTTGAAGCCAAGACAGTTATAATGCCTGTTGTCGAAATTTTAAGAAAAATTCTGATATTCTTATGATTTTTACTATGTATATATTTACTAGTGCCCATCCATTATGACTACAGTGAGTATTGCAAACACTGGAGCGGTTCATTTAAGGGGCAATGTTTCGATGATGACGTTTGCGACCATACTTGCATACTTCATGGTGATGCCATTTTCGGAGGTTGCTACTGGTCTAGAAAGGGATTTGCTTGTTTCTGTTTTAAATATTGTTAGAATAGCAATAATGCGAAGTAGCCATCCTAATAAATGCTTATTCCAAGGAGACTTCCTTCTTCGATAGGAGAATATGGATCCAAAAAGAACACGCTCGTATAACTATTGTAACCAAATAATAATATAAATTTATTCTAAATAAAAGATGCAAATATTATGTCTTTAAGTTGTCAATATTTATATTTTATTTTTTCTAATTTACTATAATAATTCAATAAAATAAATTTATCTTTTCATAAATATCTCATACATTAAAAAATATCTATAAAAAAATTTAATAAAAGATACTTCTACTTTAAATTGTATTTTTTGATTTGTTATAGACAATAGTACTCAAAGTGACAAGGAAGAGAATTATGAGTAGTAGAGTTAATAAATGACTTGCAGTTTGGTAATATAATCGATATGTTCATATCACTAATAGTAATTCCTTATCTATAATTAATTCTACCAAATGGTAGTAGCATGTCAACCGGTCTTTCAAGTGATCTGATGGCACCTTCAAACTTTCAAATTTGAAGTGCCCATATTGAAAAATTTGCCTTTGCACACTCACAAGTGCACCTGCAAAATTTGCTCGAGTGACCTACTTTGGAGGGTTACAATTCGAATGTTGTTGATTTGCATGCGAAATCGATTGTTGCTCTCAATTCTCCTGACATTCATGTACTCCCTTATTTTATTTTAGAGTCTTTGGATTAGATTTGCTATTTTTTTTTAGATCAAAAGTAAATGCAGTTTGTTCAGTTTTACATCTACATTGTTGACAATGTTTCAAGGTGGTCATCTTTGACCCCTAATATCTTTCGAAGAGTAATGATTGAATAAAATATATTTTTCACACATACTTAGTGTACCTAGATGAGCTTATGTTTCCAATGGAAGACTCCTAGAAGTTGTTTTGATATATTTCGAAGTGGTGACTTTAAGAGCCCTTATTGGTTTTGAATATGTGCAGTTGTAGAAATGGTCAATCGAGCAACTTTGACATTGAATAACTTTCACCTTAGGATCTCTTTTTCTAAGCCATATTTTTAATTGCATTATTGGGTCAAATTTCTATAGGCTTGTTCAATTTCACGCAACCAGGATAAGTTTTGATGGGTTATTTAATTATTTTTTTATCATGACAAGGAAAAAAATGTTGTCTCAAAAATTTTCAAATTTTCAAAATGTAAGAATAACTCATTTCTTCTTTTTGGTCTAAAACCTATACAGATCCATTTTCATCAAAAAAATATTTAATATGATACATTATTTTAATGTACTTTTGTTTTGACGAACATGTCTGGAGTACTAGTTTACAAAGGAGGTACATGATTTTTGATAGCTAGGATAAATTTGAGGAAATGGGCTTTCTCTAAATAATTCATTATGGACGCATGAAAAAAATATTGGCTCCAGGAGTCACCGTTTGTGCGTAGTGAAATTTCTCCATTTGGCCTACAAGTAAATTAGAATTTGTAATTTTTCTAATCTTTCAAATACTAATGTTTAAATATTTAAAAATTTTTAAATGTTGTGAAAATGTGAAAAATGCATTTAGGGAAAACATAAAATACAATTTCAAATGTTCTGGAGAAAAAGCATGTTTAATTCTTGCTTGTGATTGGCTAAAAAGTAGCTTTCACGACTTTCACTATTGTACAGAGAACTCATAGCCCATCGCTGGTTTCAAGTCTCTTTTCCATTTCAAATCAGCAATCAGCTATGGTTATTGTTTCTCATCACCCATCGCGGATTCAAAAGCTCTTTTCCTTAGCACATTAAGGATAGAGCATTTATCGCTCATCGCAATTTCAAAACTTGTTCTCACATCTTATTAGCAATGGAGCCATATCACCATTTCAAGGGAAGATTTTGATTTTTTTATGTTTAGCATCAAATATTTAGCACCTCTTGATCTTCAAGGCAGATCCTTTGAAGCATTTTGAATAGATTCAAGTGTGTATTGTGCAAATGAGGAATGTTTATCACGTATTTTTCATTCTGGCACATTTTTGGGGTTTTTTATGTGCCTACAACCATTAAAATGCCTTCTGCATCAAGAATAATGACCTGCAAATTTTCTCTGGCTATGGTTGCCAAGATTCATAGTGGAATAGTGGGATTCCCCTGATCGTGCATCATTGTTTTATTTTTATGTTCCATTTTGTATTCACGATGGGTGAGGTTTCTTTTTCTCCATCGCTCATCGCTAGTAGATGTCACCTCTTCCTGAATGAATAAGTGATTGGCGATGATATGCTTTCTCTTAGGCATCATTACTTTTTTTTGTCATTTTCTAAATAAATGGGAGATGTGCGATGGTGTTTGTAAAGTTTGTAAAGGCATGATGGACTCATACATGTGTTTTAAATATATCTTTTGATGAATTTGAATGGTAAAAATGGTTGGAGAAAAAATTAAGGCATGAGGGTGAAAATATAATGTACCTAAGTAAATGTTTTTTGCAGTTTCAGGTACAAATTAAAATAAGGACTTTTCCCATTGCTATTTTTCATCTCCATTTCTAAAGAAATGGGCAATGCATGATGGAGGCTTGGGTAAAGTTTGAGTGAATGATGGTGGGGCCCAAAATTTATTTTCAAATATTATTATGGATTTATTTATGGTGGAGAGTTCATTTCAAAGAAATTGCATGATGGTAAAGTTTTATACAGACCAAGTGATAAAATTTGAACATCCATAAATTAAAATCACTTTGTTTAAGTGGCTAGAAAATAATTTTGAAGAGGCTTGGGTAAATATTTTGCTGTTGATGAAGTCAATAAAATAAATTTCAAAGTGATGGGTAGAGCTAAAATATTTCATGAAGTTTTTTCACAAACATGTAAAAGGGGTTTGCATTGCTTGGAAATGAAAGTGAAAAATGAATATGTGAAAAGGATTTTTATAGAAAAGTGGTGAATTAAAAGTGAAATATTTTCACAAAGAAATTTTTATCTTTCACAAACAAATTTTTGAAAGCTACAGAACATAATGATGAAGAATGAAGTCTTTACAAAGGGGAATATTTTTCTGTTGTAGGGCAATAGAGTGAGGAGCAAAAAAATAGAGAGTAGGTTAAAGATTTTTCTACAAGAAAAGGTAGTTATTGATTTGTGCACCTAAATGTGCTAGGTGTCATCGAATGATCTCCATTTAGGGTTTTTCACTTTCTTTAAGTGCATATTTTATGTTTCTAAAAGGAGGTTTCACATTTTAGTTTTCACGGGAACATGTTGTAATAGGGGTTTAATGTATATTTCTAGTTTTTAGGTTTACAGTAGTATGAGTTTTGGAATGAAGAATGTAATTACAACATAGTCATAGTTGAATGTAAATGACATATTATTTTGAATTGGTTGTCTCCATTGTTCACTTTGCATAAATTATGAATGTCAGTGATCAAAGATTGTTATTATTCAGCTTCTTGTCTTTACCTATATGTTTGTTTGATGTTATTACTATCATACAAAGAATGAGTTAATTTGTAGTAACACGAATGAAGGTTTATGCAACAGTGTGCTAGGATTGCTAAGTATAACTAGTTTAGTTGTTGATATCAATGGTGTAATGCATCATCTAATAGATATGATTATGATAGATTGAATGTTGTGTTAGGTTTTGAATTACATGGTTTAGATGAATCCACCTTGGGATATAGTATTGGTCTCTTAATGTTGCAGTTTCCTAAAACTACTTGTGACCAACTACAAATTTTAAATCAAAATTAATTATCAGTCCCAACTTGTTTGTGTGTAGAATTTAATAAGATCCACATATCTTAGGTTTGAATTAAACACTCCTATGAAGGTCGGCCAAAATTTTAGGGTACTGTGTCATTCAAAAAATTGAAGGAGAAACATTTGTTAACAATTGAAGGAGAAACATTTTATTACAATGTATTTGGTACTTTAACACACAAGTTCCTATAAATATACTAATTGGGATTAACCTATGTGGTTTAATAGAGCCAGATGTGTAGGATATTTTAATCTTTGACAGAATATTTTTTGTTGGCCAAATGAAAACTCTGAGTCTAAATATGAGAGAGTGGCTACTTCTTTAGGACTCATTGCATCTATTGATTTGGGAACTAATAGATTGGCAACTCTGCTAGGGAGAATTTGAGAAATATTTGATAGAAGATCATCTAGCCTTAAGAGTCATTGAAGTTTCAAAATAGTTTGTAACTAGAGATTGGAAATTGTTGAGTCTTATTTTCCTATCTGAGTCACTAATAGATTGGTGACTCTAGTAGGGAGAAATTTGAATCTCCAGTTGTAGACTGTTACATCAAAGAGTCAAGGTTGAATCTAAACATCTAGTTCAGATAAAAAAATAATCAGACTTGGAGGTAAAGTTGTTGCATTGAACTTGAAAGTTGCATGATCTATGGTGCTCTATTGTGGCAGAAAACCCAAAAGGACATTCAACTTTAAAGGAGCTTCATGTTACTTGAAGTTCAATCCTTTGTGAAAAGAGGTGGCGACTCTGTAAAAAAAATTTGATGAAGATGTGAATAACGTTTTAGCTCTACAAATATTTCTAGTCAGGAAGAAGAAACCTTTGTTGTAACATACCTAGGTATTCGTCATTTTTTTGTTTTCAAGAAAGATAAGTCTATATATTAAAACCATAGTTGTAAGTCTTATAAATATTTCATTCCCTATTGAGTGAAATTAAGCACTAAGAAAATGAAATAGTAGTAATAGGCTTGCATACTTCTGAGTTATAATTTATAGTCTCTTTTCTGAAGTGATGTACGCAATTTTTTTTTGAAGAAATACATTTAGAAGATCTTAAGAAAGTTGGGATAGAATTTTTCATTGTAAAAGCTTAAGGTCATAAAAGAAAATTGAGTTGCCCCATAACTGCAAAGTTAGTTTGAAAAAGCTTGTAAAGTTTTAAGAAAATGTATCATCAGCCTATGCATCCTTGTGTGGACCCAAATGTAATAATGCATAGTGCTCAACCCTTTTCATGTAATAATAAGAGAAGTTTTAACACTGAAAAATATAGAACCATTGATTTTAGTGGAATTAATGGTTAAATCCAAATATTATTTCATCTAACATCAGAGACAAGTTACCAAAATTCAATGGTGAGAAATCTGAATCAGCAAGTAGGAATCTACAAGAATTCAATAACATAATGGATAATAATGAAGTTGATCATGAGGTTATTTCTTCAGTCTCTGAAAGGAGATTCAAGAGATTGGTACTCTAATTTACCAACATGCTCTATCTATTCTTGGAATGACTTCAAAGCCGTGTTCATGGAGCAATTTGGTTAAAGAATCAGTGCTAGTTATTTTCTCAATAAATTTATGAGCATTGAGAAAGAAAAAGATGAGCTAGTCCCAACATTTAATCAGAGATTTGCTAAAACATTAAGGGACATTATTGATGTTTTTGAACTAAGTGATGTAGTATGTTTGGTTGTGTATTTGGGAGCTTTTGATAATAAGATTGAACTATCTGCTAAGAGATAAAGATCCCAAAACCTTGCATCAAGCCTATGGGGTATCCATAAACATTGAAAATAAATTGAATTATGAAATGAAAAGGAGTTATGTGTCTACAAGTATTTTTTTCCATGAGGCACAATGAAAGGTGTAAGTTAGAAATTGAAAGTGAAGGACAAAACAATTACAACCCCATTGTTTCAACTTGCACATCATTCCTTAATGTTGATCACATAGAGCCCCAAACACATTGTTAAGAAGCTGCATACATTTGTGATCATTCAGTCTCTGCTCAATCCCTTTATTGCATAAGGAAACATGAAGGAGAATAATCATATGATCTCTATGCAAGATTTATGGATACTTTGGTTGCAATTCTTGAGTATTACATACCTAAAAATTCAATGTGCATCAAGATTTATTTTAAGAATCTTATGAACCAAGTTTGAGTTCTTTGCCAAAGGAGTTGAAGCCTGTCAAGCTTAACCAAGTATGTGAAGACTTTTCTCTTTTTGAAAATATTAGAGATGATCATCAAAAGGCTAAAATGTCTTTAACTTGTAATGATAATAATTGTACTACTCCATATGAGTCAAGAAATGAGATATCACATGAAGAAGAGAGTAGAGAAAAGGTTGAAGATAAATATCTCAATGGAGCAAACGAAATGAATGGTTTCAATTCTTGTGATGATTCTAGTACCTATGCTCCTATAGAAGAGGTAAGACTAAGCATTTGGTTTGATAATTCTAAACATAGTTGCAATATTGATGAGCCCTCTTGTTACATAGTAAAGATGATGGCATTGAGTATGGTAAAAATTTTGTTGATTGTGATTGTCCTCATGAAGAAGAGATAGAATCATTTGTTGTAGATGAGAAATTTTTTGATAATGATGGGAATGTATGTTTGTTTGAGAAGGAACAATGTTCTTCTTGTGAACGGTTTTTAGAATATGAGCTAGAGATGTCAACCACTGATGATGGAAATGAAGTTGAAATTTTTTTTGTATGTTTTTCTAGTGATTGTAATGATTTAGAATACATTGATGATATGGAAGATTCAAATATTTGTTTGGAGGAGGAAAAAATATTTATATCAAAGATAAATGTAATAGAAAACCCATTCTTTGATGAGCCTCCATCTTCACTAGAGATGAGAAATAATGATCCTTATTGGTGCAGAGATAATCCATTCTTTGTTGAGGATTATGATGATGCATCTGACACAGGGCTAGGATGTGGTCTTGAGAAAACAAAGCAACACATGGATGAGTTCCTTGAGGGCATTGCTTATGATTTTTTTTACATTTGATACAGTTGTTGAAGATAAGCTTGAGTATCAATATACCAACTACCTAGAAGAGTATGAATGCTTTCATTTTCCAATTCAATTGGGAGGCATCTTCATGGAGCATGACAATGAGATGAATAACAAGGAATGTTATTTTCAATATGAACATACATTTCATGTTATGAATATAACACACATGTGTTATGTGATGATAAATATTTTTAGTTACTTTCTGATTGTAGAATGTAGATTGACAAGGATAATGGTGACAATGGTAAGATTAGAAATGTGGTAGTGATGGTCAATGGCAATGCTAGTGAAAAGGTTAGTTTGTGGGTAGTTCATGGAAGTGTCTTCAGACTTGGCCTAATAAAAACAATAGAGAAATTGGTATTTGATAGAGGTAATGATTGGTACTTCATTTTTGGGGTCTTGGAGCCTCCAAATGAAGTTAGAAAAATGAGTTCTTATGTTGCATAAAGGAGAAATTTAGAATGCCCAATGGATAAGGCAATTGGTTTGCTTCTCTAGAGGATCTAAATTCTTTCGATGCCCACAAGGGGCATAAATCTCCAGTCAAATCCACTGATGGCACCTTCAAATTTTCAAATTTGAAATGCCCATATTGAAAAATTTTCCTTTGCACACTCAGAACTGCACTTACAAAATCTACCTGAGTAACCTACTTTGGACGGTCACAATTTGAAGCATGTTGATTTTCATACCAAATGGATTGTTGCTCTCCATTCCCCTTACATTTGTGTACTCCCCTATCTGATTTCAGAGTCTCAAGATCAGATTTTCTATTTTTCTGAGATCAAAAGCAAATGCAGTTTGTTTAGTTTTACATCTACATTTCTAACAATGTTTCAAGGTGGTCATCTTTGATTCCTAATATCTCATGGAGTAATGACTGAAGCAAATATCTTTTTTACACATACTCAGTGTACCTAGATGAGCTTATGTTTCTAATGGAAGCACCCCAAAACTTGTTTTGATATTTTTCAATGTGGTGACTTTGAGAGCCTTGATTGGTTTTGAACAGGTGCAGTTGTAGAAATGGTCGACTGAGCAAATTTGAAATTGAATAAATTTCACCTTAGGATCTATTTTTCCAAGCCATATTTTTTATTGCATTATTGGGTTGAATTTCTGCATGCCTATTCAATTTCATGCCACCAGGATAAGTTTTGATGGGTTATTTAATTACTTTTTGATCGCGACATGGCCAAAAATGGTGTCCCAATTTTTTTAAAATTTTCAAAATGTAAGGACAACCCATTTCTTTTTTTGGTCTAAAAACTCTACATATCCATTTTGATAAAAAATTAAGGTCATATAATACATTATTTTAATATACTTCTATTGCGGCGAACAAGTCTTGGGTGCCAGTTTACAAAGGAGGTACTTGATTTTTGATGGCTGGGAAAATTGTGAGGAAATGAGTTTTCTCTAAATAATTTATTATGGTTTCACACAAAAAATCTTGGCTCCAGGGGTCATCGTTTGTGCACAGTGAAATTTCTTCATTTGGCCTACAAGCGTAATTAGAATTTGCAATTTTTCTAAAGTTTCAAATACTAATGTTTAAAATATTTTAAATATTTTAAATGTTGTGAAAATGTGAAATATTCATTTAGGGAAAATATAAAATACAATTTCAAATTTTTTTGAGAAAAAAAAAAGTTTAATTCTCTCTTGTGATTGGTTGAAAAGTGTCTTTCATGACTTTCACATAAAGAACTCATTGCCCATACTTGGTTTCAAGTCTCTTTTCCATTTCAAATCAGCAATCAACGATGGTGATTTCTTCTCATCACTGTTAGAATTGGCTATGGATGCCAAGATCTATGGACCAAATGGAAAGCACAAAAAGAGAGATGAATATGACAAGAAAAACTATATTCAATGCCAATGATATGAGATGATTGTGATTGATTAAAAATGAGATAAACCCCTTGATTATATAACCAAGGTGAAATGCAAGATGTCATTGGATTATGACAAGTGTCTTAATCATATGACATGAGACAACTAATCACACTTACCTAGGTTCACATGTAGTAGTTGTCAAAAGATAAGATAACAACTATGAGAACTAACATCTTCTAGAAAGATTCCTTCTTATGACCTAAGTAAACTTAACATGTGTAAATAAGTCCCCTAGTAATGAATTAACTAGGTACAAGACTTTATTTACACCAACACCCCCTTTAAGTGTAACTTAGGGAGTAGCAAATTATTATGCAAATGACACAAAATGCAAAGATGGGTCCTGACTACTAGGCCATGTTAGGTACCCATGTACATATGCAATGCAAATGAAATGACAATGAAATATCTCACAAATAGAGAAAAGGAGAAAACCTAGTGGGACAAAACTCCTCCCCAAAAGAGAGATGGAATACAAAATATAAACTCTCTCAATGAATAATGAGAAGGTAAAAACCCCATGTGAGGAAAAAGATCCCCCATAAGAGAGAAGTAGAAGAGAGACAAGGCAACCCCCCCTCAATGTTGAGTCTCCTACAATAATGGTAGAAGCTCGACATTGAATGCTGAAGATGATCCAATCTTGCCACAAAACATTCCTCCCCTTAGGAAGAAACAAAACTATGGATGTATGGAGGATGTCAAGAATATGGATGATCGATGATGATGTCTCGGAAGCATGCTCAAGTGTCTCCATGTTGATGTTGAAAGTTGACATACTCCAAATAGGAATTCTAGGCCACATTGTTGAAGAGGATAATCCAACACCTAGTAGAGACTGATGTAGAACATAATCCAAAGACAAAGATATCATCTCTAAAGATAAAGAAGCCTCCTCCAAATGTTGTCCAAAAGTATCCACACTCATGTCAAACTGCAAAGAATGATCATGTAGAGAATGAACAGGAGGGTCAGGGTGTTCCCTCACAACAATTGAAGAGAGAGAATCTTCATCAAAGATAAGATGAATGTCATCTTTGTTTTCCTCCAAATTTCCAAGATGAGACTCCACAAACAAGTCTAAAATACCTATCAGGAAGTCATCCAAAGTAGCCATATTTGGAAGACTATGTATGTCTTGCTGCACTAAATCATAAGGAACCCGAGTTGTGGAATCACAAGCTTCATCAATTGCACTAGTAGATGGAGGAGATGAAATGCATGGTTCAAGTACTAGATCTGATGTGAGAATTCCCAAGTTCAAGAAGCCAAAAGTCTCCTCTGAATCATGGTCTATGTGATCAATAGTCAAAGGAACAATGTCATCATCAAAAGCAAACTGTGAAAAGGTGTATAATCAATATGAATGATCAACCACCCTAGTAGCAATGATCTCTCTAGTCTCCAAGTCTTGAATGATGACAGAATCAGGTGTGAACTCCATAGTTCTCCCATCTCCAACATGTGTAATATGATATATGGAAAGAATATTTTTTGTCAAATGAGGAACACACAAGACATCCTAAAAAATTTTCTCCCCAAAAATAATAGATCCCTTCCTTGTTACACTCATGTATGTATTATTTCCCATCAAAATTGGAGACATAGTACAAGGCTGAAATGAAGAGAAGATAGTCTATGAAGATGCCATATGATCCTCCTAAATCTAGAAGCCATCTCCCTAATCTTGGACCTAAAAGAGAAAAAAGAGCTTTTCCTTTATATCCTGATGTAGATGCTTAACCTTTGTCATTTTTAGATTTTTTTGAAGTAGAAGGAGAAGAACATTCAAACATTCTAGAAGGAAAATCAATATGATTCCTTTTGAGAAGATTTTCAACTCATCAATACCCTTCTTATAACAATAGTGCTCATCATGTCCATCCTTCTTGCAATATGCACAAAAAGGCCTCTCCTTCTTAGATGATTCTCCTTTTGAGGATGAGGATTCAAATTCTTTATGTGGCTTGTTCTTTTTCTCCTTTTTCTTCTTATCAAGATTTCGTAATTCTTTCTCTCCCTTTGACTCACTAGCCACCAATGCATGTGACTTGGAAGAATTGATTAGACCAATGTATGGTCACCAGAACTAGAGCCAAGGCCAATTGTGGGATGTCCAAGCCTTGCCTGGGAAGAAAATCTTAAAAATGGCAAAGGAAGCAAGGTAGCCTTCAGGATATTGCAGATGGTATCCAAATGACCATCCCGGAGATACTTCAATCCCCAGGTAAGAAATGAAAATTATGTCTTGGAATATAAGAGGGCTGAATAGCCATCATAAAAAGGATGTTTTGCAAAATTTTGTTAGGGACCACAAACCTGATATTATTCTTATTCAAGAAACTAAAATTCCTAAAGATAAAGTAGAAAATCTTAAAAAATTCAGAACTGTGGGGCTCATGGTAATAGTTCAGCAGGTGCTTCGGGGGGTATAGTCACTTTTTGGAACAAGTTGTTTATTAAAGGTGAGCCCTTAATGGAGAATGGTAATGTGGTAGCCACTAGATTCACCCACATAAGAGACAACTTTTGCTGGATCCAATCCAATATATATGCCCCGAACTGTAAGAATGCTAGAAACTCTTTTTGGCTAGAATTATCTGGTTTTTGAAGATGTTTTGTCAATGAACACTAGCTGGTCATGAGTGATTTCAACACTCCCCTCCTGAACGATGAGAAATTTGGGGGTTCTCAAATCAACTGGGAAAGTAAATCTGGCCTCTCTGGCTTCATAAATAATAATGCCTTGATTGACTTAGACCTACAAGGAGCTTCTTATACCTAGACTAATAGGATATTAGGGCTTGATTTGATCCAAGTGAGGCTTGATAGGGCCCTTGTTTCTGGTCAATGGTTTATAGACTATTTTTGTGCTTTAAGAGCCTTGTCAAGAGTTGGACCTGATCATTTTCCTATTTGTCTTTTTGCGGATCCTACTAAGGTGAAAAAAAACTTCCCTTTCAGATTTGAATTTTTTTGGCTTTCTCAACCTCGAATTTTTGAGGAAATCCACAGATGGTGGAATATAGATATTCCTGGCACAACTATGTTTAGGATTGCTAAAAAATTAAAGGAAGTGAAAACTAATGTGGGAAGGTGGAAAAAGGATTCCTTCGGGAACTTTTTTGGCTCTAAAATAGAAATTCAGGGTAAAATTTAGGAGATTCAAGTTAAAATCTAGAAATGGGGATACATTGACAATTATAGAGAAAAGGAAAATGAACTCCTTATTCAATTGCATGACATCTGGCTCACGCCCACAAAAGGATATGAAAATCAAAGTAAAACCTTTCCTGGGAATTGGACATTCCAACAGGTGACTTATATCTTTCTATAGATGTCCATTTTACTTATCAAACCAGGGGACGTAGACTTTAAATGGCGCGGAAAAATATATGCACTAGGAACTAGTTTCGGTCAAATCTTAGCAGAAATAATACTGGAAAGAAATTCTATCTAAGCCACAGAACGGTAATGCAAAATTATTTAACTCAACTATGATAGGAATCATAACAACTACAACTGAAACACAAACTTTGAACTGGCCTTATGTTGCAGGAATAGTCATAGGGATGGACTCTCTATGCTGCAGGAGCACTATAAGACTGAGTTTGTATGAAAACTTCAAAGATGAAAGCTAATCTGAAGATCAACAGGAAATAACGACTAACTAACTAGCTATAGATACTTACTAAATGGGCCCCCTTAGCAAGCATCTACTGATTACACATATGCTAAACTCAGAACTTCATTGCACTTTTATTCATGAAAACAGAATGGTATACATTGCTTTGTTGATGTGAAAACTAACAACAAACTCTGTCTTTGATCATACAGATTTTGTTTTTCATTATCATACTAACTCTTACATGATATCTGCTATTACTATGCTTCTAACTTACTAACTATCATCTCTTACTCATTCTATCTATCTTCTCCTCTCCGTGTGTCCCTCGTGCAGGAGGAGAACTTTATTTATAAAACAGGAGAGCAACTAACTAACTAACTCAATCAAAGAAAGTCGTGGAAGTAAAGTATATCCCCGAATCAAGGAACAGACTTCATAATGAATTTATGCGTTCAACCCAATTTGGAGAAAATCTAGCACTCCACTCTTTCCAGATTGACTATCATTAAAATTCTTTCCCATAGTTTCGGTCAAAGAGTCTTCGCCGGAGCTTCCTCGAAGTCATGTAGGAAATGGACTTTACTGCAAGGCCGAGATCGGCTGCACTTGACTCGATCATTCTTCAACAACTTGCAAAACAAAATGTAACAGATGTGAAAGAAAAGGCATATGGCACATACACGATATCTATTCACTAATCACACTTTTAAATCTACTTCATCATTCAAAAACTGTATATGATATACCAGCCATTTTAGGGAGTCAACAAGGAATAAATGCAATCAAGTCAACACAATGAGCTATAGGAATATGAAAGTATTATGCTAGAGGATATCCCCATAAAAGGTTTCAACAAAGTTTAAACAGTCATGAAATAACAAAAGTAAAGACATTAAAAGTTTATCATAACATCCAAATTATGAGCATATTTTAAGCTCATCACTATCCCCTGCTTAGCCCAATGCTGGTCCTCTAGCATTAACTTTCCTGATGATTTCTCTAAAGTTAGTGGTGGCTACATGACTTTGGAATGGATGTCCAAACTTGTAATAGAATCCTCTGAAATCCCGACACCTTTCATATCTTTGGTCCTCTAATTCATTGTTAAGATTTGTAGCCTGGTGAGGATACAGGGGCCACATTAACACAAGGGGGTCTGAATGTCAGTGACAGCCACAGTTCAAATCTTGTTTGAAGTCCCAATTGAATATATCTGTTGGTTCATTTGAGAGCTGTTGTAAAATTTAGGGGACCATTTGGTTCTGACTTTCTTAACCCAACAGTTAATCTCTCCCATCTTTTCTCACTTCTGGTATATGCTAATCTCCAAAACGAATATTGTTGTGCCTAGAATTCATCATATACTTACTTTCTGATATCAAATATTTTCTCTCTGGCTGAAACATTATTAATACCATATGTTAGAGGAAACCAATCTTTCAACATTGCATGTGGGTTTGAACTTTGAGAGCGTAATGGGACAGGCTCTGTCTTCTCAGTTTCCTCATATGTTTCCCACTGCTGGCCATAATTCACCTCATTTGTTTCCCATGACATAAATGCTCTCAAATGAATATCACCAATGTATAGAAGAGGATTCCATTCTGTTTCAAATGGTATTAAGTATCCATGCAAATAAAATTCACATAGAGAATTCCTTAACTAGTTAGGGGCTGCTTGGTATGCTTCATAAAACTCTTTGGCAGTGTGAATTATAGGGTCTTGGTTTCTGGAAATTCTCATCAATTGAAACCATAAAAATTGGTCTTTAAGGCACAAAACATAAAATCTGGGTGGTGGTCTACATTCCATAATTTGACGAGTTACTTTCAAAATTTCATCCATTTTTGCTTTCAACTCAGCAATTTCTTGTTTCTGATTTTCAATTTTCCTTTTCAATTTCTTCTTTTCTACTTCCCACAGACTTTGTTGCATATTAGTCTGGGCTATGTGTCGAAAAGTAAGAGTTTTTAATGTAATTGTTTCCCAATTATCTTTAACATATTCCATAAACTTAATTAAAAATGTCCTCCTATACACAACAATGGCTTTACAAATTGTAGGGTGAAATACAACTTCACTAGGCACATTCAATTGTTCAATCTGTTCTTGCTCTTGCTGCAAGATAAATTCTTCCTGTTGCTGCGGTGGAGATGTCTGTGCTTCCTCCAAAAATTGCATAGTAGTAGTAGCCAAATCATCAAGATTTGGTAACCCTTGCTCATTATGCCCTGTTTCTTTTGTCTCAACTTGTTCCTCTTCAGGAACGAACGAACTCTGAGCAGCATTCTCAGACTCATTCTGAGAAACATTAAATTCAGATTCAACAGACCCTTCTGAAATTACAATCACCTCAGGTTGCAGTGAAGCAGGGGAGGTCTTAGATTGTTTCCTTGTGGAAACCCTTCTTGCCACAGATGCGGCTACAGGAGGTGTTTCGATAGCTTTTCTTTTTCTTGTTTGTTCAGAGGGCTTTTCCCTACTAGAGGATGACGATGAACTAGTAATAGCAACAGGTGTTGTTGTAGGAGAAACAGCTACAAGGAAAGGTGCTGCAGGAGAGGAGCATTGTCTTTTCTGAGGACGAGGGTCAGATTCAGGGGACCCTTCTGCCTTTGTTTTTCCTTTCTCTCTTCTAGTGGCAGACCTAGTTTGTACCCTAGCAGAGGATTCGGGTGCAAAAGTTGCAGGACTAGGTGCTACAGGAGTAGATGACCCTTGCCCTGTTCCACTAGTAGATGTAATTTCTTTCTTCTTTCTTTGAGGCCGTGGGGTAAGTACCCTAGGAGGTTGTGGTATTTGCAAACTCTTTTGGGCAACAAATTGTTGCCAGGAGAGAGGTGAGACATCTCTCAAAGAGCGTTCAATCAGTAATTTAATAAGGCCATGATGAGTGACAGAATTGTCTTTCCCTTGTTGAGTTCTATGGGCACTTTGTTCTAAAAACTTTAACAAGAAATTCAAAACATTTATGACTAACCCATGTCTCATATGGCTTAATAATTTAAAATGATAAGAATGGAGGTAGGAAAAACTGCCTTCATAGGTTAAATACCTTATTATATAAGTGGCATACTCTGAATATGGAGGAGGCAGGAACACACACTTGCATCCCTACTTGGAGACTTCCAGAGGTCCATCAGCAGGAATTGAAAACTCAGCCCTTGCAGCTACAGCGTCTAAAGAAAAGTTTTCTCCAACGACTGGAAGCCCAGTTACCTCAACAATTCTATCTTCAGTTGCAACTGTTAGACCCCATATGGTGGCTTCCCCTTCAGAAAGGGTTCTCAAGAATTCTCCAATAGCCTCCTCATCAAAATCATTTAAGCTCAAAAAATAATTTAACCATCCGCAGAGACTGAATGCGTGGGTTGTTTGCGGATTTTGCAGTAACAATTCATGACCTACAGGCTCATGTCGCACCAACTGACCACCCATGTTTGCAGTTTTTCTTAGCTAAGCTCAATTCCTTGCTAAAGATTCAAATTTTCTGTTTCCCCTTCTGCTCTGGTTTTTCTTCTGTCGTGTCGTCACATTTCTTTCTTTTTCCAAAAATGAGCTTTTTGAACAAGCAGTCTTAATCGTAGTTTACAAGAAAAACATGCATTAAAGAAGGACATGTGATCACATTTTGAAAGTAGCATAAAGGCATTAAAGAAAGGTCATTTATGCAATTATAGTAGCGGCGAAAAGACAAGTTTTAAAATATAGATTACCCTGCCCCCTACTTAAAGTATGACATGTGTCCTCACATGTACTAAAGAACAGGTAGAGATTCAGGTAATAATGACTGGTACATGCATAGCAGTAAATGAATAGAATGAAATAAATCAAATATGGGATAAGAAAAGATATGGCGTACCTTTGATAATTGCACGTACGTGTGAAGAAAGATGACAGCGCTGCATGAAGTGACAAGAGGGAAAGATATCTTAATTAAGGTTGATGCGGACGGATGAAGTGGATGGGTGACATGGCAGATGAAATGTACGAATGAAATGGATGGATGGGATGGATGGATGGAAGATAAAGAACTGAGATGGGGGCGATAAATGAAAATGGAGAAAATGGGGTTTCCTTAAAAGAAAACCTTTATTATGGGCATGCTTTTGGAAAATTACGGCAACGCTGGAGGAGAAAGGATAAAGCCTTCTGATGCAGGAAGAGTAGCAGGAGGAATCTGAATGAACCATTGCATGAATTCTTCTTTTGAAATTTAAAATAGACTAGATCAATTGTTACCAGCTGTATAGCTCCATTGTCGAACACATTTTCAACTTCATAGGGGCCAAGCCAGTGTGTTGTGAGCTTACCCTAGTTTTCTTGATATCTGGAATCATATAACAGGGCCCAATCTCCAGTAGAAATTTTCTTGGTTTTGATGTGCTGATCATGCCATTTCTTTCTTTGCTGTTGGACTATTTTTGTGTGCTGCAGGGCAGATTTTCTCATTTCATCCAAAGCATTTAGCTGTAGGAGACGGTCCTTCTGTGCTTCAGATAAGTCCATATTGAGCTCAAGAGTTGTCCTCAAAGTTTTATGTTCAAATTCTATGGGTAACATAGCTATTTTCCCATAAAGTAGCTCAAAAGGTGTAAACTCAGTTGTTGTCTTCCATGTAGTCCTGTAAGCCCAAACTGCTTCAGGAAGTCTATTGCTCCAGTCTTTTCTATGGATCTGCACTGTCTTTGTGAGAATCACCTCAATTTCTCTGTTTGTTACCTCCACTTGACCATTGGCTTGAGGATGATAGGGACTAGACTTCCTATGTTTAATATTATAGTCATTCATTAGTGCAATGATCAGATTTGAGGTAAACTAAGCTCCTTGATCAGTTACAAGCTCTGTGGGAACTCCAAATCTTGTGAAAATTTGTTGATACAGAAATTCAGCAACTTTGTTATCTCGGGCATGAGTCATAGCTTTTACCTCGACCCATTTTGTGACATAGTCTGTGCAAACTAGAATGTATGACTTTCCATTTGATGGTGGATCAATTTGTCCTACAAAATCCATTCCCCATTTATCAAAAGGGGTGACTATGACCTGCGGATATAGTGGAATTTCATCTGACTTAGTTGGTCTTCCCATACGCTGGCATCTGTCACACTTCCTTGTATAGGCCACATCATCCTTATGTAATATTGGCCAGTAGTACCCTATTGTAAGAACCTTCATTGTTGTTCTTTTTGCTGCAAAATGCCCCTCACATGGTTCATCATGGCAAGCATGCAAGATATCATAAGTCTCATCTTCTCTTACACATCTTCACATTACTTGATTAGGTCCAGTATAGAACAGACAATTTGTGATCCACGAAAATTTAAAACTTTTCTCCATCAACAACTTCTTTTCTTTTGTGGAAAAGTGAGCTGGTATTCTATTTGCTGCTAGATAATTGGCAATGTCTGCCTACCATGGAGTTTGTGCAACAATAGAGAACAAGTGTTCATTAGGAAACCTATCATCAATAACTTCATGTTCATTAGGTGTAGCTGATTGAAGTCTTGATAAAAAGTCAGCTACAACATTAGCTCTTCCTGGTTTGTCAATGATTGTGATATCGAATTCTTGTAACAACAGGAGCCATCGTGCCAACCTAGCCGAAATGGCAGGTTTGTTCATCAGGTACTTAATTGTTGCATGGTTAGTATGAATGAATATCTGATAACTTGTGACATAATGCCTAAATTTATTCAAAGCATACACTACTGCAAGCAATTCCTTTTCTGTAACAGTATAGTTGAGCTCAGGAACTTGAAGGTTTTTGCTGATAAAGTAGATAGCATGCTCAATTGAATTTTCTTTTTGACTTAAAACTGCGCCTATGCCAAAATAAGATGCATCAGCATGTATGTGAAAAGGAAAATTCTATTTTGGTCCTGGAAGAACAGGGGCTTTAGTAAGCAAGTCCTTTAGTTGTAGGAAGGATTTTTCGCAGGCCTCTGTCCACTCAAATTGTGAATCATTTGTTAACAAGGCATAAAGTGGGCTGGCAATTTTACTAAAGTCTTTTATAAACCTTCTATAATAACCTACATGACCAAGAAAACTTCTGACATCTTTTTGTTTTGAAGGAGTTTGTAAATTCATAATAACTTCAATTTTAGCAGGGTCAACCTGAATTCCATTCTTTGAAATATGATTACCTAAAACAATACCTTCTTCCATCATCAGAAAACATTTTTCACTATTTAGAGATAAATTTTTCTCTCTGCACCTTTTCAATTCCTTTTCTAAATTCATCAGTGCTTCTTCAAATGTGACTCCATAGGTAGTGAAATCATCCATGTAAATTTCCATACATTCATGAGATATATCAGCAAAGATACTAATTACTGCTCTCTGAAATGTTGCTGGTGCATTGCATAGACCAAAAGGTAAGACTGAATAAGAAAATGTTCCCCATGGACAAGTAAAAGTGGTCTTATCTTGATCTTCAGGGGCTATTTTTATCTGATTAAACCCACTGTAACCATCCAAAAAAGAAAAATATCTTTTTCCAGACAGTGAGTCTAGTACTTGGTCTACAAAAGGTAGTGGAAAGTGATCTTTTTTAGTGGCACTGTTCAACTCTCTATAATCCACACACACTCTCCATTTTCCTCCTTTCTTGGGGACAATGACGAATGGAGAAACCCATTGGCTATCAGAAATTGGGTAAATAAAACTAGCATCAAGCAACTTTTGAAGTTTATTTTTCACTATTTCTCTAAGTGCTGGATTTACTCTTCTTTGAGGTTGTCTAACTAGTGAACAATCTTCTTTGATATATATTCTATGAGTACAAACTCAAGGATCTATTCCTTGCATGTCCCCATATTCCCATGCAAAAGCTTTATGCTGTTCTTGTAGCATTTTTAATAAGTCAACCTCTTGAGACTGTGACAACTTGCTATTAAAATTCAAACAATGATCTGGAGACAATTCTATCTGCTTAGTGAGATTACTCATAGAATCAATAGGTAATGTTTGTACCTCTTGTGGAAGCAAGTTATGAAAAATTGTCAGAAGCTTAGGCAATGAACTCTTAGAATCTAGTTGTTGTAGGAAACATTGATGATGACTGCCACTTGGATTAGATAAACTACTCGTATCAGGGTTAAATTGCAGAACTTGAAAAAGTAAAGCATTTTCACTCTGAAGTTGTGAGAATGGATCATTTTGAAGCATCATTAATTGAGCCAAAGAATTGGCTTCTTCAGTCTCTTCCCCCACATCTGGCCAAATAGGTTGGGACAAATCTAATTGAGGTCTAGCATGCGGATACAAGGCCAATTTCTTTGTGGATTGCCCATCAGAAATGGTAATATCTCTAGAACGGCATCCTATAAAAGCATTAGTAGTTGCTAACCATGGTCTACCAAGGATAACTAGGCACCCTCCTAAAGTTGTCTTAATTGATAATATTGTGAAATCAGCAGGATACTCCCAAGATTCAAGAGTGACAATTACATCTTCCACCATCCCATCAAGTTTAACTGTGGAGCTGTTTGCAAGCTGCAGAACTGTGGGTGTAGACCTAATGTTTGAAATATTCAAGGAGTCCATAGTATGCTTTGTCATGACATTAATGGCAGCACCTAAATCAATCAAAACATTTTTTACAACTTGGCCATTTATGTGTATCTGCACTACAGGACTTCCAGGATCAATATACTTTTGAATAACTACATTTCCCAACATTATATCAGCTAATTTCCCTAAGACATGGATTGTTTGGGGATTCTTTTTCTTCCTTCTGGGCTTCTTCAAAAAGGCTTCCTTAATATCTTTTCCAAAAATGGGAACATCTCTAATAGCCTGAAATAAAGGAATTTGAATCTGTACATTTTTGAGCTGATCCAAAATGTCAAAAGTGGGTTCTTCTATGGATTTAGATTCAGTGCTTTGCAGCCTCTGAGGAAAAGGTGGTTTATCTTGTCTCTGCAAAATAGGTTCCAAAGAAACTGTATTAGGTATAGGCATATGCTTAATAGGAACAATAGGTTCAGTAGATTCTTCAAGGGGAGAATTTGGTATTTCAGTAATCAGAGGTGGTTTTGGAGCAGGTAAAGTAGTTCCAGACCTCAGATGGATGTCATTAACGTTTAAGGTATAAGCTTGATATTGGTTGGCTTTAGCAAGATATGCAGATTGCTGTGGCTGCTGTTGTTGCTTATTATTGGGATTGGGCAACGGCTGAGCAGGCATTGGCGTTTGCTTCAGAGGGCCAGGATTTGTGGCAGTTGCTGCAGGAGGTGGCATGAGGGCCTGTTGTTGTGGCTGTGGAAGTTGCAGGAATTTAGGAGACTAGTTTTTCCATTGCTGAGGACCTCTCCATTGAGGATTTTATTGCCAATTTCCTGAAGGTGGGGTCCATTACCCTTATGGCTGTTGCCAACCTCCTTGAGGAAATTGCCATTGTGGGGTATGATAATTAGGCCAACTTGGTTGAGGTGGATTCCAGGGTGGTGGTGCGCCATATGCATGTTGCCATTGGTTATTATAGCCAGAATAAGGATTACCAAAAGTTAAAGGATCTTGAGGCATACCTTGTCTTTGGGCCCATGGTCTCCTTTGCGCAACAAAGAACACTTGATCATCATCACCTTCTACTGGTTTGAAGTCAGTAGGTAGTTGCTTAGCTTCCAAATTAGCCACCATATTGCATCTGCAATCACGCTTCTTCTGTCTGTAGTATGGACAGAACTCAGCCAAAACTACCTCAGCCTCTGCATGTTTCTTTTGAGCTTGCATAGTGTCCAGTTGTGTAGCCATATTATTAATGATGTCTTGCTTGAAATCAGATAGAAAATTTGTTATCTCCATCTGGGAAACTCCACCAGAAGAAGACTTCCCCACTATAGCATGATGACCTTGACCTTTCTTAACTATTGCTTGAGAGTAGTTAAGACATATTTTCTTTATATCATCCCAACGAAGTTGGGTTATATCACCTCCTCCCATCAGGTCCAAGGCGTCAATACAGGCATCACTGATTCCCCTTAGAAAGAGTACTTTCTGAGAGTCCTTGTTGAGAGTATGGTTTGAGTTCCTTTTTAGTGAAAACAAAAACCTGGAAATATAATCTTCCAGACTTTCATCCTCCTTCTGCTGAATTCAGAATATGTCATCACCTTTGCTGACACTCTTACAATATTCCTTATACTTTTTAAGGAATTTCATCTGCATGGCAACCCAACTATCTACAGAACCTCTTCCCAGACTCATGAACCACTTGAAAGCTCCTTCCTTCAAAGTGGAAGGAAATAACTTCAGTTTATGAGCGTCTATGTTGTAGTCATAACTGTGACAGAGGACATCAAATTCAAACAGAAAAGTTTTTGGATCCTCTATAACCAAGCCATAAAACTTTGGAAGTAAGGAAGAGGGAATGTTTTTAAGATTGTTGGTATCTTGTTGAGGAACAATGGGAAACTCAAATGCAGGAGGTGGATTATTAGGTGGATTATTTGCCATGTCTAGGTGCTGGAATTACAGAGTGAATGGATTTTCCTTAGGTTCGTTATTAGCTGGGTCAAATGGTAGTTCAATAAACAAATTTTTAGGGAGAAACCTTCCCAGTGCGTCTCTTCTTCTATGCATGCAATATGGTGAGTAGCAGCTTGAAAGATTTTGAATATTTTTGACTAACAGACTAAACTAATGCTGAAAATTACTTCTAACAGACTCCTAGCTAGACGCCATCCCCGACAAAGACGCAAAAAATGGCTCGCACCCACAAAAGGATATGAAAATCACAATAAAACCTTTCCTAGGAATTGGACATTCCAACAGGTGACTTATATCTTTCTATAGACGTCCATTTTACTTGTCAAACCAGGGGATGTAGACTTTAAATGGTGCGGCAAAATATATGCACTAGGAACTAGTTTCGGTCAAATCTTAGCACAAATAATACTAGAAAGAAATTATATCTAATCCATAGAACAGTAATGCAAAATTCTTTAACTCAACTATGATAGGAATCATATCAACTACGACTGAAACACAAACTTTGAATTGGCCTTATGCTGCAGGAACAGTCACAGGGATGGACTCTCTATGCTGTAGGGGCACTATAAGACCGAGTTTGTATGAAAACTTCAAAGATGAAAGCTAATCAGAAGATCAACAGGAAATAACGACTAACTAACTAGCTACAGATACTTACTAAGTGGGCCACCTTAGCAAGCATCTACTGATTACACAAATGCTAAACTCAGAACTTCATCGCACTTTTATTCATGAAAACATAATGGTATACATTGCTTTGTTGATGTGAAAACTAACAACAAACTCTGTCTTTGATCATACAGATTCTGTTTTTCATTATCATACTGACTCTTACATGATATCTACTATTACTATGCTTCTAACTTACTAACTATCATCTCTTACTCATTCTATCTATCTTCTCCTCTCCGTGTGTCCCTTGCGCAGGAGGAGAACTTTATTTATAAAATAGGAGAGCAACTAACTAACTAACTCAATCAAAGAAAGTTGTGGAAGTAAAGTATATCCCTGAATCAAGGAATAGACTTCATAATAAATTTATGCGTTCAACCCAATTTGGAGAAAATATAGCACTCCACTCTTTCCAGATTGACTGTCATTAAAATTCTTTCCCATAGTTTCGGTCAAAGAGTCTTCACTAGAGCTTCCTCGAAGTCATGCAGGAAATGGACTTTACTACAAGGCCGAGATCGGCTGCACTTGACTCGATCATTCTTCAACAACCTACGAAACAAAAGGTAAAAAATGCAAAAGAAAAGGCGTATGGTACATACACGATATCTATTCATTAATCACACATTTTAAATCTACTTCATCATTCAAAAATTGTATACGATATACTAGCCATTTTAGGGAGTCAACGAGGAATAAATGCAATCAAGTCAACATAGTGAGCTACAGGAATATGAAAGTATTATGCTACAGGATATCCCCATAAAAGGTTTCAACAAAGTTTAAACAGTCATGAAATAACAAAAGTAAAGACATTAAAAGTTTATCATAACATCCAAATTATGAGCATATTTTAAGCTCATCAACATCATTGCCAAAAAGGAAGTGTTTTGGCGTCAATGATCTAGGGTGTCCTGGTTGACTGAGGGAGATAGGAATTCCATATTTTTTCATTTGACTTCTTCAAAACATAGGGCTACTAACAGAATCACTCATATTGTCTCTAATGGGACTAGATTTGAGAAGGAAGATGATATTAGGGAACAAGCTGTCCTTTTCTTTAGGAACCTTCTTTCCTGTAATGGAGAGACTGTTACTGAAGCTCAAGATTCTATGATTGAAGCTATACCTCTTGAGTGATTGGTAATAATGAAAATTCCTTAATCACTGCTATTCCTTCCAAAGCTGAAATAAGGAAAGATGTCTTTTCTTTTGATGGCAACAAAGCTCCTAGACCTACTGGCTTTCCTTTATTCTTCTTCCAAGTGTTTTGGGAAATTTTTGAGCTGGATGTGGTGAATGCGGTCAAGGAATTCTTTGGATCAAGACGTCTGTTGAAAGAATTGAATGCTACTTTTGTGGTCCTTATTCCAAAAAAATTGGGGCTTCAGAGTTTCAAGCTTTTCGACCAATCAGCTTGTGTAATTCTATTTACAAAATTATTTCAAAGGTGTTGACTTCAAGAATGCTTTCTGTGCTTCCCCAAATTATTGCTCTGTAGCAAAATGGTTTTGTGCCAGGTAGGTACATTATGGACTCTGTTGTTACTGTTCATGAGAACTTACATTCGTTAATGGTTTCAAAAACTGAAGGGTTTATTCTTAAACTAGACATCTCCAAAGCCTATGATCGGGTTGATTGGGCTTTCTTGTTTAAAATTATGGATAAGTTTGGTTTTAATAACAGAGTCATTCAGTTGGTGAACGAGCTTGTGTCAATAGTTACTTCTACTGTTATTGTGAATGGGTCACTATCAAGGTTTTTTAAGACCTCCAGAGGCCTCAGACAGGGAGACCCTATTTCTCCTATTCTATTTACTATCTTGGCTGAGAGTTTAGGTAGAAATATTAAAAAGCTTATTGATCAAAGATCCCTTGTTGGCTTAAGACCTTATTCTTCTCCTCTTACTTGCTCTCACCAGCAATTTGTTGATGACACCATTCTTATGGGAAGATCTATTGTGACTGAAGCTAAGACTTTTTTAAAAAAATTGAATCTTTATGAATCTGCTTCTGGGCAAGTTGTCAACAGGGCTAAGAGTTCAATTTTTTTCATCAATACTCCAGAGTATAGACAAGTCAAACTTGCCTGAATTCTTGGATGTCGTGTTGAGTCTCTCCCGTCAACCTATCTTGGCTTACCTCTTTGTTCTAAACCTTCGGACTCGTTCTTGATTTCTTTGGTTGAAAAATTCAATAAGAAGTTATTGGGTTGGAAAGGAGCTCTTCTAAGTCAAGCTGGAAAAATCCAGCTCCTTAAGGCTTCTCTGCAAAATTTTCCTACTTATGCTCTTAGTATATTTAAAATTCCTGCTAAATATGCTGAGGCCATTAAAAAAATTCAGAAAAGGTTTCTATGGTCCGGAGTGGAGGATAAGAAGAGAATGCCACTTGTTGGATGGGATCTGGTCTATAGACCCAAATCAAGGGGGGCCTGGGTTTAAGGAAAATTAAAGTTTTGAATTTATCCCTTCTTGCTAAACAACTTTCGAGAACTCTTACTTTAAATGGAGAATGGTGTGATACCTTAAAAGCTAAATATTTTAATAACTATGAGTCTTTAAATGAAATTATAAACTCTTCTTCTTTACCTCGTGGGTCTATTTGTTGGAATGATATGGGTAGAGGAATAAAGCTTTTGGAAATGGGAATTGGATGGCTGATTGGAAATGGAAATTTTGTCAGATTTTGCGAAGACAGATGGATTTTTAAAGATCCTTTAATTACAATAGAGAAATTTAGTAAATGGACGAATGATTGTAAAAAAGAATTTGGAGTCTTGGTTAAATATTATTGGAGGAATGGAGATTGGGTTGATTTGAAGACCATCAGTCAGGATCTTGGCCCTGTTCAGTCGGCTTTCAGAGCCCATAGACTAGCTCAACACCAGGTGGAGGATCTTGTTGTCTGGTTAGACAACCCATCTGGTATTTTTTCAGTTGCCTCTGCCACTTCTATGTTGGATAGTTTGATGGGGCATCCTCCCTTCTGGGCTAAGGCTTGGATTAATCACCTAACTCCGAAAATCAATATTTTCTACTAGATAATGCTACAGAATAAGATCCTCACTTTGGACAATCTTGGAAAAAGAGGAATTCAATTACCAAACAGATGTTATATGTGCAGGAATGAAGTCGAGACTGTTAATCATCTTTTTCTTCATTGCCCTTTTATGTCGAATATTTGGGATAAATTACTGGGGCTTCTTGAGTTTGTGTGGGTTTTCCCTGCTTCTGTCAAAGATTTCTTCATTCAATGGAAAGCTCCTTCAAAAAATCCTTTTGTGAGAAAGCTATGGTCTTTTATTCTTCCTTTTGTGTCTTGGAATATCTAGAAGGAAAGGAACAATAGTGTTTAGGGATAAAGAGATGTCGGAAGGGGATTTGTATGCTAAAATTGTTAGGGCTATAAAGGAAATTTTATCTTTAATTCCTAGAAAAATGTTTGAGAAAGATTTTTGGTCCCCCTTTGATGTTGCTATGGCCAAAAAGTGGAATTCAAAATTAGTTGGGTAAAAAATCCTCAAACCTGGAGTGTGTGGGAGAGATAATGCTAATTGGTCTATGCCGCCTTTGGGTTGGATGAAATCCAACTTTGATGGTGCGGCTAAAGGTAACCCTGGAAAATCTAGCAGTGGGTGTGTTTTAAGGGACAACACCAGGGCTTTTATTGCAGCTTTTGTTGTGGACATCGGAATTCAAACTAATCATGTTGCGGAAGCTGTTGGGGCTTTTCATGCAGTTAGCCTAGCCCTCAAGATCAACACGAAATATCTTTGGTTGGAGGGCGATTCATTGAATATAATAAATTGTATTCTAGGGATTACCCCCCCTCGTGGACCATCAAAAAATGGATAGAAGACACGAAAACTTTATTAAGTAAATTTGATAAAGTGAAAGTGTCCCACGCCTATAGAGAAGCCAATAAGGTGGCAGATTTCTTCACCAATGAAGGGGTTAAGAAGGGTGGGGAAAACACGTGGAGGAAGAATGACATCCTCCATCATGAAGTGAAAGCGCTAATTTATTATGATTCAGTGCATGGGAGAGAAGGCAATCTTAGTCATGATGAAATAGATAAAGATCAGGTACATTGATTTCATTAGATTTGATGGGACCGACGTCACTTTCTTTTTTAAGAAGAGTCTGTGGCACGCTTTCTAGGTGTTCAACAAAAATTACCTAAACGGGACCTAGAGCAACTGTTTAGTGTTGCTTTACAGTGAGCTGACTATGGGTGGAGAAAGAAAACGTGTGGAGCCGAGCAATTTCTAGGAGCACAAAAAGAATGCTAAAGCATGGGAAAGAATCAAAAAGGGGGGTTTAGTCCCATATCTGGAAAAGCTCCATGGCATGGATGAGGGGATGCTGGACTATTTTGTTAAAAATTGGAAAAATGGAGAGATCGTGTTGTATGGCAGGAATGTTAAGCTGAGTGAGGACTTAATTGGTGAAATAACTGGTCTTTCAACTAAGGGTGTTAAATTCTACTGAGACTGACGATTCTCTAATGAAGCGGTCATTAAATTTCCCAAAAAAGATAAGGAGAAAGCAAAGATGGTTAAGGTTGCTAATAGCTACTTTGATGTTGAGTCCATCAAATCTATTTGGAGGAAAGTTTTAAGAGTTATTATGGAATATATTATGGTTGACGGGCACTTTACCAGAGTCTATGGTTACCACTTTGCCATTCTGAATCATTTCCGTCATAAGGTTTGTATATCTATGCCTTTTTACTTATTTTCTTCTCTGAAGAATTGCCTAGATGATGTGGAAAGAAACCCTAGGAGGAATGCTATTATTCACCTTGGTCTTGTTAGGCTCATTTTTGAGTATTTTCAAAATTTACCTGCTTTGCCTAAAACTGTTGAAATTGAAGAGTTGGATGATGAGGAGACAAAAAGTAGTAGGGAAATCGAACCCCGGGCCCCCCCTGCTTATGTTCTTGTTGGTCCTGATACTATTGCTCCCCAGTCCTTGTCTTGTCGAAAAATTCTTAAGGATTCTGCCTCATTGTCTTGTCCTAAATGACAACTACTGCATGAGTGCCCTAGTCTGGGTTTTGCCTCTCAGCCCTATCTTAACCCCCAACCGTCTCCTGGTTTCCCTACTCTAGGTTTGTCCCCTGGTTTTAAAGGTAACCCTGTTATGAAACTTCTTTCATACTCTGGAAATTCTATGGTAATCCTCTCTGAGAAGCCCATGGTTAGTAAGGAATCGACCCCTAGTGCCCCTGCTTTTGGAAAACTTGGGAATGATCATTTTGAGTCCCCTATTTAGGGTGAAATTAATTCTGCTCTGAATAAGCTTAAGCCTGAGGATTTGGTTAGTATAGCAAAAAAAAGTGCGGATGACCTTTTTACCATTCTCAAATGGACCCAGAAAGAAGTTTGTGACTTGAAAGGCCGTGTTACTGATCTCAGCAACAAAGTTATGGGTTTGGAGCAGAAGATTAGTTGGAATAGTAGAGATAATGATGAACAGGAAACTCCATTACCGAGGAAAAGACAGTAATTACAAGAGGATAGATTGGTTAGTATCGATTGTAACATGTCCAAGATCGAGCAAAACATTAGGGCCATTGTTGCAAACAATCACAAAATTGCTAGGAATAACACCATCATCATAAATGCAATGGTGGAAAAGCTTAAAAAAAACCAAAAGGGTTCACTGGTTGTGGATTTGGATGCAGACAGGGGAGGCCGCAAATCGGCTGGTGAAGGGATTTCGACTCGTACCAGGGCAAACATTAAGAGGAAGACCCCGAATTCTTCACATATGGTTCAAATTCTCAAGCAGGGGTTACAAGACATGCATAATAGTGAAAAGGAAGCTGAGGAATTACTAAAAACCTTGGAGTAACGTAGTGTTTTGTTTGCTGGTTTTTTTTGGGCGGTCCTTTTTTGGGCCCTGTTGTCTTTTGGTGCTGTTGTTTCCTTTTTGGGATAGCTGTCTAGTTGTTTGTACTTTTTCTACTTATCTCTTGTTGTTTAAACTTTGTGGTTTCAGGTCCCTGTAAAACCTATTTTTTTCCTTTTCAAAAACTTAGCTTCCTCTTGAATTAGGAGATTTGTAAAGTCATCAAACTTAGGATCAACATATGATGCTCCCATAGAAAGTCAATGGGTATGAAAGCCATAAACAAGTACTGAATACTTAGGATCAAGTTTGGATAACACATTCAAAATCAATTATAAATGCTCTTTTTCAATACTACATTCTTTCAATTGTGTTCTTAGTTGCTTGATTTTGGAGATGTAGTCTTGGATGTGGTCAAAAATTTTAGGATCAAGATTCATCAAATCATTATCAATTTGATAACCCCTAATCTTATTTGTTTTACCATACAATTTTTTAAAAAGTCTCCCAAGCTTCTTTAGGTGTATTGCATGATTCAATATGAAATTTCAAATCAAATGAGACTAATGAACATATGCATCCAAGTGTTTTATGACAATCAATCTCCCACCTTGCCAATTCTTTAGCATCAGTAGGTTTTTGAATGGTGTCATTTAGATGACCTATTAGACCTTTCATCATGAGATAATTCCATACTGATTTTCTCCATGTAGCATAATTATGTGGATTTTAGAGTTCAATTGAGATTTCCCCATTGTAAGAACACAAATCAAGCAAAAGAATGCAAGAAATCAATGCAAGATTACCCCCCCAAATCACTCAATCCAGAAACTCCCAAGAAATATCTAATTTTGGCACTTTATATTTAGTGGTTTTACAATTTCCACTTGCCAAAAACAAGAAAGTGGTCTTTGATCTTGGTACATGCAAATGCCAAAATAGGCCACAAAATCAAGTATAATTTTTGGAATAAAATTAGATCAATCTTATCATACCAATGAGAAGTACACAAAAAATCATGCACTCTAAAAAAAAATTGCACCCAAAAATGTTACCGTAGGAGCAAGATATGAGCTCCCAAAAATTCCAAAATAAGGATGAAGTAGCAACACCTGTGAGAATCTGAAAATTTTGGAAAAACCAGACACCAAAACAAGAAACTGATTGCCCCACTGTGAAGAGCACAAAAAATTATCCCAAATAAAAAAAAAATCTCAAAAAAAGGATCCAAAATAACTGAGTTATGAGCTTCTAAAGTTTGACTACAAAAATGAAAAGCTCATCCGTGAGGGGTGCAAAAATTTCAAAATTGTGCTAACGCAGCCTGACATCAACAACTCCATGGATTAAATTTGACGTCTGAATGGTCATCACCAAACCCTGTTGGGTTTGGCCAGAATGTGAGGAAATATTCTTGAACTTTAGTGACTGGCAGAATTTTCGTAGAATCTGGGAATATTTTACTGATGGATTTTGTTGCCAGAATCTTCATTTTTTATGTCGTCGATTGTTTCTTCTCCCAATTTTTTTTTCTTTGGAACTGTCAGTTGTATTGAGGATTTTTCTAGTTTTTCTAATGTTCAGCGACTGCTTTTTAAATGTTGAGCTAGTATTATTGATGGTGACCGGTTGATGGTTGGCAGAGGCAGGTCCAACTAGGGCAACATGGGCCACTCCAAGTGAGCCATGTGGTTTCTAGTGGGGACCAAGGTACAATATTTTTGTAGGGTGGTGGGTACCTGTAGTGTACTCTACCCTATGCGGAGATGTGCCCCGCAGAAATAAACTTTGATTTGATTTTTTATTTAATATTTTTCAATATTTTTTTTTTTTTGAAAAGCTTTAAAAAAATATCTACGAATAATATTTATTATTCTAAACAATTTAAATCACAGAAATATATTTATTTTTTTTAGAAAAAATCATACCATCTATCATAATGACGACTTGGGGGTCGTACGACTCTTTGGGAATTTTTTTTTTCCTCAACAAACAATTGCTCCAATTTGGATGAATTGACAGTTGATCTTAGGGTTTATGGCACTTCTAGACACAATGGTAGGGTCATATTTGACCCAAAATCCTCCAAAATTGCAGCTACCTTTTGGATCTGGCAACCACACTTCAGTTTCAAACCCTCATAGATTTGGCCTCGTATGTCCGATTTGGATGAAACAAAAGGAAAAATCAACTTTTTTGAACCTTCCAGATGCAATGGTGAGCTTAGATTTGCACCAAAAATCTCTTATTTGAACCTGTAACAAAGAGCCAAAAAGAAACCTCCTCAAATCTGGTATTTCTCTTTAGAAAAAGACTCTCCAATGGCACCCAACCCGCTATGATACCATGTTAGAATTGGATATGGATGCCAAGATCTATGGACCAAATGGAAAGCACAAAAAGAGATATGAATATGACAAGAATAAACTATATTCAATTCCAATGATACAAGATGATTGTGATTGAATTACAAATGAGAGAAACCCCTTGATTATATAAGCAAGGTGAAATGAAAGATGTCATAGGATTATGACAAGTTTCTTAATCATATGACATGAGACAACTAATTAGACTTACCTAGGTTCACATGTAGTAGTTGTCAAAAGATAAGATAACAACTGATGACAACTAACATCTTCTAGAAAGATTCGTTCTTATGACCTAAGTAAACTTAACATGTGTAAATAAGTCCCCTAGTAATGAATTAACTAGGTACAAGACTTTATTTACACCAAAAATTGCCCATCATTGATTCAAAAGCTCTTTTCCTTAGCACATTGGTGATGGTGCATGTTCTTAGTATCTTATTGGTCATCATGATTTCAAAACTTGTTCTCATATCTTATTAGCGATGGAGTGATATCACCATTTCCAAGGTAGATTTTGATTGTTTTTTGTTTTACATCAAATATTTGGAACCTCTTGATCTTCATGATAGTTCCTCTAGGAATTTTGAATAGATTCGAGCATGTATTGTGAAAATGAGGAATGTTAATCACCTTTTTTTCTTTCTGGCACATTTTTGGCAATTTTTACGGGCTCAAAATTGTTGCTCCATAGTTTGAAATCACCCATTGATCATTACTAATACTTGGGAAGCAATTTTTGTCATGTTTGTGATAGGTTCTGGGTGCCTACAACCATTAAAATGCCACTTCATCAAGAAAAACGACATGCACATTTTCTTTGGAAATGACTGCCAAGATTCATAGTGGAATAGTGGGATGTGAAATACAACTAAGCAGTGGGATTTCCCTAATCACGCATCATTATTTTATTTTTATGTTCCATTTTTCATTCGTGATGGGTGAGGTTTCTTTTTATCCATCATTAGTTACTAATGGATGGCACCTCTTCCTGAATGAATCAATGATTGGCAATGATATGCTTTCTCTCGAGCATCGCTACATTTTTTTGGCATTTTCTAAATAAATGGGAGATGTGCGATGGTATTTGTAAAGTTTGTAAAGTGGTGATGGAATCATACATATGTTTTAAATTTATGTTTTGATGAATTTGAATGGTAAATATGGATGGAGAATAAATTAATGCGTGAGGATGAAAAATAAAGTACTAGAGTAAATGGTTTTTGCAGCTTAAGGTACAAATTAAAATAAGGACTTGGCTCATCACTATTTTTCATCTCCATTTCTAAATAAATGGGCGATGCATGATGGAGACTTGGGTAAAGTTTGAGTGAATGATGGTGGGGCCCAAGACTTATTTTCAAATATTATTATGGATTTCCTTATGGTGGAGAGTTGATTTCAAAGCAATTGCACAAGGGTAAATTTTTTTAGAGCCCAAGTGATATAATTTGAACCTCCATAAATTAAAATCACTTTATTTAAGTGGCTGGAAAATAATTTTGAAGAGGCTTGGGTAAATATTTTACTACTAATGAAATCAATAAAATAAATTTCAAAGTGTTGGGCAAAGCTAAAATATTTCATGGTGTTTTTTCACAAACATGTAAAAAGGGTTTGCATTGCTTGGAAATGAAAGTGAAAAATGAATAAGTGAAGGGGATTGTTATAGAAAAGTAGTGAATAGAAAGTGAAATATTTTCAAAAAGAAATTTTTATCTTTCACAAACAGATTTTCAAAGCTACAGGGCATAATGATGAAGAAAGAAGTCTTCACAAAGGGGAATATTTTTTAGTTGCAGGGTAGTGGAGTGAGGAGCAAGAAAACATAGAGTAGGTTGAAGATTGTTCTACAAGCAAAGGAAGTTGTTGATCTATGGACCTAAATGTGCTAGGTATCATCAGAAGATTTCCATTTAGGGTTTTGCACTTTCTTTAAGTGCATATTTTATGTTTCTGAAAGGAGGTTGCACATTTTAGCTTCTTGCCTTTCCTTGTATGTTTGGTTGATGTTATTACTCTCATACAAAGAATGAGTTAATTTGTACTAACACGAATGAAAATTTATGCAGTAGTGTGCTAGGATTGCTAAGTATAACTAGTTTTGTTGTTGATATCAATGATGTAATGCATTATCTGATAGATATGATTATAATAGATTGAATTTTGTGTTAGGTTTTAAATTACATGGTTTAGATGACTCCAGCCTAGGATATAGTATTTGTCTCTTAATGTTGCAGTTTCCTCAAACTGATTGTGACCAACTACAAATTTTAAATCAAAATTACTTGAGTATGTAGTGACAAAAAATGTACTCCCTTCTTGGAGTTAGTACAATTTCTCACTTAATTTGGACCTATTTTGGTACCTTTTCATTCATGACCCCTTTAAATCATCATTAATAGGCTACTAAGACTCTATATTTTAGATCTTAAGGCTTATTTTGATTAAAATCCTAAAAAAATTAATAAATACACTTAATTTTCTCACCTCCATACGTTTGCTCACCTCGAAAAACTAGGGCAATACTCATATGCCACCTTGGGTGTATGATTCACCGTATGTGGGACCCATATGACACAAGTGGCATATGAGTCTCGTGCATGGCCACTTTTTAGGGTTTGAGTAGGAAATTCAAGTTTTTAATTCTAAATTTTAGTTGATAACGACATTTGAGATGTAAGTAGTGATAAATTAGATGAAGTGCCTATATAAACAAACTTTCAAGTCATTATTCAACCTAGAGAGAAATTTATTCAAGAGCTAATTCATCCTAGAATTTCAAGAAAGAGACATCAAAAGAGATTTATATGTTTTCAAGGGAAAGCAAGGTTGAATTCTAGAGCAGCATCATTGTTTTTTGTAGGTATTCAAGCTAACATTCAATATCTAGCATTGTTAAGGATTGATTATGGTTTCCTATGGAGAATCATGATTCATTCTAGGCTTGGGAGATGCAACTAGCTCTTGAGCCAAGCCTAATGAATTGTTTCCTAAGTGATTCCATCCTCCATTATAACTCTACATTTAGCCTAAAGGAAGCTACATGCATCATTATGACTTATTAGGGTGATTAGGAATCTCCAAAAGTGAGTCATCATTTTCATGCTTCATTCATACATCTCATTCTAGCACATTAGAATAGGATTGCATGAAATCTTGGGTTTCCTAATCTTAGATTCATTTAATATTAGTGTTTGTATTCACATTTATTTTCAAGATTTATTGTTTTTCTCAAGGTTTAGTTATTCAAAGTTATGGGTTTGATCAAGGAAAACCCCCCATAAACAAATCAACACTATATTTGCTTTTGCAGGTGTTTTTTTACAAGTTCAGATCTAGAAATTAGATCAAGAAGAAAGAGAAAAGATAGAAGAATAGATTTAGAATTTGAATACCTGAAAAAGTAGAATTAGACTGATATACTACTTGTAGCATATGTGTTCCAATATAGTGATTTTTCCAAATTTTAGGAGATCCAAACTTGCCATTAGTAGATTGCTATTCCTACCTAGAAACCCTAATATGGGACTAAATCACCTAGCCTAGTGTATGAGCCTTGATGAGAATTAAATTCTTTATGTTCTACATTTTAGAGCTTGTTCTAAGCACATTCATGTTTACATGTGCACCTCTATACTTTCATAGTTTTTTGCTCTTAGTTGCATTCATTTCTACATCATTTACTTAAGTTTTGCACATAATTAGGTTTTGCATGCTACTTTTCTTTCCAAGCCCTAACTTGGTGGTGAACCCCATTTTAGTATTTAATTACACCCTATGACAACCTTTAGTAGATATATTTCCCTTATTCCATCTCTAGATGGAGATATCTAAGGTTTCCTTGAGTGAAACTTGGTGAAAAATGAGGTCCCTAAACCCTCATGTTCCATCACCAAAAGGTGGAACCCTATTTCCCATCATTTCATTTTGGTGAACCTAGTGTGAACACCTCATTTCTAATTTGGAGTGCATCATTGTCCTAAATCTAGCCTACATTAACTTTGCATTAGGGTTTTGCATTAGCTAATTTACATCTAGGGTTTCTAAATATTGCATTTTTTAATCTTACACCATTTAATTTCAATGGATATCTATAATTGTGCTTATCCTAGACATCATGCAAATCATAAAACCTAACATTCACTCATAATTTTTTGAAATTCATGCAAAAACCCTAATCTAAGGCTCATACACTCCTCTATGTGATTTAGTCCTAGTACATGTAGTTTTGTTTGATTTTTGGGAATTTTGTGTTGAGTGTTTATCAACACTTGAACCCCTGAAAAACCATGATTAGGACTCATATGAACCTCTGGGAGATTTAGTCTTGTTGCAGATTTTAAATTATATTTTACAACATTAAAAAATCTTTTATGAGATTCAGTTTGCTATTGTTAGTTTTGTATTTCAGTTTACTGAGTTTCTGTTTCATGTATTCTATTAGATATAACTTAATTTATATTCATTTCAATTGTGGATACAATTAAATTACTGAACTTTTCATTTTCATCGTTCCTTCATGGTTTGATAAGCTTAGATTACATTTGGAATTCATTAGAAAATAAAACCATAAACACCTATAAAACCAATGAACCACTTGGAGAAAGCATAGTTATTTGAGTATGTCAAATATCTTTCTACATCTTAACCTAACCCTCAAGCCTTTTAGTAGTGATGAATTTAAAATGTTAGATGAGGCCCTTCAAGATTTCATCTCATTAGGTTCATCCACTAAGGCTTGTTATGAAAAATTGAAACCAAGAGAAGTAACATGATTCAACCTCAACTTATCTTATACCCACCTTCACAAAAACCTCAAACTCAAAACAAATATTTTTTCATTCTTCAACCACATAAGAATAATTTTTTGAAGCTATCAATTTATAATTTTATTTCTCATACATATAACACTATAAATAATCCACGGCCAAGAAGAAAAACCTCAACATCTTTACCTTTGCCTCAACCCATCTTGCCTAGTAACCCTCATTTTCCTTCACATAGTGGGAAGAAGTATGATCTTGTTGAGCAACTAAGAATACTCTGACAAAGATATCCCTATGGGACCTAATTCAAAATTCACCTAATTATCACACTATGCTTCAAACAACCTTGTAAAAAATTGTGCTTCCTTCTAATACCAATGCCATAAATGTAGCAACTTTAATTCAAGGAATGAATATAGTTAACATAGACATTACTTTTCATCAACACAAGCTACCTCCATTGGAGATGAGAAAGAGAAATGATGTCTTCATGATAGTAGTTATCTACAATAGGATGATAATAAAAATAACCCTTGTTGATAATGTATTTTCTCTTAATTTGTGTAGTGTGAATGTTTTGGATTGAGTTGGGGTGGATAAATAAGGAATTGGACATAATTCCTTATCGATTTGAGGATTTGAAAATGTAGGAAAGAAACCACTTGGTATGATTACTTTTCCTATTACAGATGGAAAGGCTACCTTAAAAACTCCTATTCATGTTATGCCTCACGATATTTCATATAATATTATTTTAGGAAGACCTTGGATTCATTAGATGAGTGCAGTGCCCTTGACTCTTCATCGAATCATGAAATATTTCTATAAAAATATAGTATACCAGGTTGAGACAGACCTTGAGCCTAAAATTTTCTTACAAGTTTAAAATGGAAAGAAAAATAATCTAAACACACTAATTCTAAATAAAAAGATAGAACCGATGAATGAATGAAAATAAATAAAGAAATATTTGTTGAATGTCAATGTCATCATGCAAAACACTAATGATTCCAGTTCAATAGATTTTACACCCTTCTGTAAAGGAGAATACAAAATCTCACAATCTAAAGATTCTTTTGTAAGTAAGACACTTAATTCTAAGAAAGAGATATCTTTGTTGCAAAATATAGGGACATATGTCAAGAATCCTCCAAGATCATTTGATATCTCTCCCTCTAAGAACACAAAAGAAAATTTGCTTCAAAAATTCATTTTGTGCATATCATAGAGTTCATGGTAATTCTACTAATGAATGTAAATATTTGAGTAACAAAAATAGCATCTTAAGGAGTGTGGTGCTCTTCCTTATGTTGAGTAATCTAACTCCTCTAATTGGTAATGATTTTCACTCTACCATGTTTCTCATCAATTATCTCAGCTCATCTTTGTCTTGCACTAAGTAGGGACAAGGGGTTATGTAGCCTTATCCTTGTATGTCACTTTTTTTTGTCTCTTTTCAATATTTTACTACCTTTCATGTACATATAAGTGAACCATATATTTTTGGCACCCTATTCCTTTCTAGGACTCCTATGGTTTTTCATCTGAAAGGTGAAGGAAGGGCCAAAAGATCTAGCTAGGTTCACTCAAATTATGCAATGTATGATGTTATTAAGACTAAATGAGATGATCTAAGTGCAATTGGATGATCTATTTGATTAATTATGAATGAAAAACTAATGAAATGTATCTTGTTTGAAAATACATTGTGATATGCAAAAAGATGAAATAAATGTAATAAATGAAAAATAGGAACTATGCACTAGAAAGAGGTTGTCTTCAACAAGTTTGAAACCTATTCTTCAATTATTTTCAAGCCTTAAAAGTACCTAAATTTGCAAACACACAAAGAAAGAAAGATAAATGTTGAATGTTAGGGAATAGGGGTTTTCCTTGGTCAAACCCCTTTTAGGTAATTCAACCAAATGAAGAAATAAGATGAAGAATGAACATCAAATAATGGAATGAGTACCTTGCCATGATGATGGATCTTGAATTGTTGCAATAATTGACAAAAATGCTTGCTCTTGAATGCTTGATTCTTGCTTGCTTGACTTGATGATATGAATGAATGATGAATGAATTGATTGGATTGCTTGGATAATGGATGGATGAAAGGTATCCTTTTATAAAGGAGAGTTGAGAATAAGTATCATGATCAAGGGCCAAGATTAAATTAGAAAATAACTTAATCAAGGGTGGAGATTAATTGAAAGAAGGAAGACATGAATAGATAAAAAGAAAATTTGAGGTGGAAGATAAGATTGGCACAAAAAAAGAGGTTGTTGGAGAAAATTAAATAATAAAAATTATTTAATTTGGGTGGACGAAAGAGGAGAAATAAATAAAATATTAATTTTATTTATTTAAAAAGAAAGAATGAAATAAATAATTAAATAATTAAAAATAATTATTTAATTA